>UELU01138747.1:0-40242 GCA_900490025.1 Megastigmus dorsalis
CACTTAGCTTGGAACCGATTGAAGCTATGCAGGAAAACGGAAAAAAATTTAGGACTTATTAAAGGAGAATTGACTTTTAGTTATTGATCCATAGACATACTTATTAAAACTGTATTTATTGAGGTTAAAATTCCTTTTTTGATTATATCTCGAGAACTGCTCTAGCAAAAGACCAATGTTTTAGTATTCGTAGGAAAAATCGATATCTATATTAAATTTCCGCTTTAGTAAATTTTTGAAAAATCTTATTTTTTGAGGTTAGAATTCGCTTTTCGCGTTTATATCTTAATCTGTTTGAAGCTAGAGCAAAACGAATATAATTTTCAGCTAATAAATCCATGTAATCGCCGAGTGTTCGCCGAGCGCCCTTATACGACGCGTGAGTGTGAGAGAGAGAGAGAGCACTACTAAGCAGGAGCCTGATGACGGCGCGCGCGCCTTATGAACAATTAAAAAAACAAGGGCTTAGAGTAAAAAAACATTAATTTTCTTTTTTAGACATTGTTATATGCACTTTAAAGAACATATAAAAAATTATAACTGCTTAATAATCATATTTTTAATGTACTTTTTCAAGCGTGGAAAATAGTCAAAATCACGAGTTTTCATATTTTCCAAATTAAATAACTCGAAAACTATGAACTATGAAGGATATGGTTACCAGAAGCTTTTTTATTCCTAGTAAACTAAAGAATATGAAAAAAAAATTTCTGGGGCAAAATAGTTGATTTTCGATTTTTGTTTAAACAATTATTGTTTAAACAAATTCTGATCAGGTTACATTTCATTTTGGTATTAAAAATAGAAAAATAACACTTAACATTAATTATTTGCCCAAGTAAATAAATATTTTATATTTAAATTTGATGTTTTTTATTTTTCGGCATTTTTAACCATCGTAATTCTTAATGTCGGCATTTTTGTCTAATCGGAATTTGCCCAATCTGATATTTCACGTATCCGTAATTTTATCTGTCTGCATCTATAACTGTATGAATTAATAAAATAGACGTTTTTAGTTTTCGGCTTCTTAATATTTCGTTAATTATTTTTTAAGTGAGATTAGCTGTCGTTAAATTTGTTTTCTTCAATTTTTACTTCTACGTTTCTAACTGTTCGGCATTTTTAACCGTCTGCAAATTTATCTTTCAGCAAAAATATCCGCACCCCCTCGAAACATGCGGTTATATTAGCGTTTTTTGGCAAAAATTTTTCCCGTCAAAGTAAAGCTTTATTTCTATGAAAAAGCTAATGGTGAAACATTCTTTTACAGAATATATTTTTATTCCCTGGATAAAGTTTCAAAAGTTAATGCTATAATGTTTTCGAATAATCAAGTCTCTCTGATTTAATATAGGAATTTAATCAAAAGTCGATTTTCAAATTTGATATTGAAAAATGAAGTATACACAAGAGTTAAAGTTTGGAAGATGAAAGAGACTGTGCAGTATAGATGTGCCCTACAAACAGTAGCGTGTTTCATTTATCTTTAAAGGAAGGAAAACTTTACTTTTCGCATCGTACCTGAAAAAAAAATCAGCCAGTTTCGAAGTAAAAGGCGAGGACGGTGTTAGCTTTCGCGGTTAAAACAACCCTTGGCAATACTAACATTATTACAAAATATTTGCTTCTTTTTCGTGCACCAGGCTAAAACAACGGACATTTTTATAAGAAATAAAATGTGTCGATACTGCCTGTGCGATAATAATCTGTATTGCAAAAGACTATCTTCGATACACTGGTTACTAACAAGAAATCCTAACACCGAAATATGTGAAACTAAACCGAAAGAGTATACTTTCGTAAATTACTTATTCAAAAAGTATGTACTTTATACTTATTCTATACACTATAAACTATCATCAATGCAGTTAAAAGTATTAGTACATAGTCCTGTGAAACAATTTCTTATACAATATCAATAAATAACTCTAATAGTTCTTATATTAGAATAATAATCGCTACTACGTATAACTCGTATACGGATTTTGAATAAGGCAATTCACACTTGTAAACGGTAGAGCTCGAAATTCGTTATAATTCATCGAGGAGATTCATCGGGATCCAAGCCCCGAGAGTCGGCGCGTTGAGCTAAATAATTTGCCGCGGCTGCAGGAGGAGACTCTCGTATTTTGCCGAGCAAAGGAATTAATATCTTACACAGAGAGAGAGAGAGAGAGAGAGAGAGAGAGAGGGCCGCCTTTTCTTATGGAGGTGCGAGATCTTCGCCTCGGCGGCCTCCACCGGATAAAATGTGACCAGCTGAGCTCTCCATATCAGCGCAATGTATATGGGGCGCGCGAGGGTTGCGTAAATAAAACATAGCTGCCGACGCGCGTCACCTTCCTTCTCGAGCATTAAACCTCTATAACAATGGTTATTATTGATACCAGAGTTATATTGATGCAATCGCTGGTACACTGTGCCCATAACAAGGAATCGAGAATTGAGAAAACTGACAAGTTTTCTTCTTCTGTTTTTTTTTTAAATGTACTCAATTTACTATCATCAACAAAGTATCGAAAGCAAAAACGGTTATTTTCGACAAAAAAGCAGAGCAGTATATCGCAAAGACCTTAACACAAAGCAACGCGACATTATACGAGCATCTCGATAAAGTAATTGGTACACGAAGAGAGAGAAACAGTAGAGGACGACAGTATAAGAGAACGGCAGCTCAGCCTCAGCTCGTACGAGAGTTATACATATAGCGGCCGGCAATGTGTCGCGTCTATCTCTATGGTCTAAGTAACGGGGCAAAGGAGGAAGTAACCGCACGAGTTGTCCCATACTGGGTTGGACACGTGTACACGGGGGGACAGCTATGAGGCGAGCGAGACCTTGTAACGCAATAAGTCCCCTGTATAATGGCGCGCAGAGCTCGCACCGCGGTATCCGAAGGCCCGGCGAGGCACGACTCTAGCCGCTGCCGCGTGTGTTGCTCCGCACTGGATCTGGGTTATTGTATGCAGATCTGATTCCCAGATAGTCGTCTACTATATGTACGAAAACAGAGAGTAACAGGGACGAGAGAGGACGAGAAGCAGAGTCTTTGCTTTATTGTTTCTCTTTATGCGGTTGGACGTGATGCTGGGACGGGTTTTTCTTTTTTCGAAAGACTGCAGCTCGAAGGTGGACGATTGGAGATATGGGAAGCCTCGCGGTGGGTATAACTTACGCTATGGAAGCGAGCGGATTTTTGTTATAGATGAAACAACGGTATTTATTAGAACTTGTGAATTTCAAATTACATTTTATTATATAGAAGGATTTTTTAGTAAAAAACGTACAGGAGAGCTTATTCATTATTTTTAAAAATTTACAAAAACAAACACATTTATATTTCGGGTTACGCGACCCTCCAAATAAATAACAAAATATGTGAAATATCAAGAATTTACTTATATAATACTTTTTCCGTATAGTATATCCACATATGTTAGTATTCGGCTGCATGGAAACCTGTATACAATGAATGGAAAAACATGATGAAATGTGTCATAGATTTGTCGTACAAGTTTTATGGAAAGGAACACTATATTTAGTGTATATATATATAAATGCGTAAACAACAAGGAAGAAGTATTACCGTAGCAGCGTATAAAATCTGATGAGCTTTACAGCTCTCTATCTCTCTCTCTCTCTCCCCCTCTCTCTTTCTCTCTTTCTCGTCCCCTTTACTTGGCGAAGCCCGATTCACCTTATCGCAACTTTGTCTCTCGCTATATACGTAAAACTTTTATTGAACAGTCCCTTATATTCTCTTCTTTTGTACGGGACGAACTATCAATCTTGTTTTTGAGAAAGCTTATGCCTCGGAGATATTTTGCACATTGTATATCGTGTGCGGTGGAAATCAAACCATTTATATTTGCGGGACGTCTTTAAAGTTGATGCGACCGAACATTTGTGGCGTATTGAAATTTTATGTTGAACAGGATTGAGATCTAAACGGGGAATTTTCTACTAAGCAGAGGCGTATTATAAATTGAATAATACATTTGATATAATATGAATTGTATTAAAATGCGAATATTCAAAGTAAAGTTTAATACCGTGAAATCGATACCAGTAAATAAAACCGTAGGCAAAAAACTCAAGAAAGCAAAAAATCCTAACACTGAGCTTGAAAAATGTTTTAATATGAACGAAACAAATTTAATATTTACGGATGGAAGCAAAAATCCTAATTGCCCGACGGTAGGAGCGGCTTGCGTATGCTCAAATAGTATTAAGACTAGAAGTTTAAATAAAACTGTATCTATCTTGAAGGCCGAATGCTTCGCTATTCTTGATGCTGTAGAGATCACTCTTAACAATCTAAACTCATGTAATGTCATTCTCTCGGATTCTCTCTGTGTGCTAAAGTGTTTGCAACAATCTTTCAGTAATGTAAAAACAAACCCTCTCACATTTGAAATTAAAAAGAAATACCTGGAGTTTTTAAGTAAAAAAGAAAATAGTGGTTCAATCCAACTTGTATGGATTTCTTCCCACTGCGGAATACGAGGGAATGAGCGAGCGGATATCGAAGCCAAGCCAGCGAGCAATAACAGGACATTAGACTTAACGAAAATTGTTTATACTGAATTACTCCCTTCTTACAAAACAAACATGTATAATAGTACCAAAACAGCTATTCTGGAACAAAGTGCTAAAAAAGGCAGTAAATTCTTCGATCTTTACTACAAAAACTAAACACGAACTTGGTTTCATAATCTAAACGTTACTCGTAAGCTTATTGTCATGATTAATCGATGTAGATCGAACCATTACAATCTATAGGTGCCTCTCTTGCGCGAATCTCCGTGATCGCTGACCCTGGATGTCCATGCTCTAATAGTTACCAAGATATTGATCATATTATTTGGCAATGCTCATTGTATGATAACCAGTGTATCAAACTTATCAACGACCTAATCAAACTCAAACTTCAACTTCCTTTATCAATGTCCATATTACTAGTCGAACCAAATATACCAGCATGTAAATGTATCTTAAGTTTTCTGAAAAATTGTACTTTAAAAATTTAAACTCACACACAGACACTCCTATGCATTATTGTAATCAATGCAAGTAAAAATGTATACATATTTTCATATTGTCTTTCTTTTGTACAGCGAATAAATCTTCTGCCTTAAAAAAAAAAGGTATAAATACGATTTGTATTAAATAAAGCGTTTATATTTTTCGAGCTAAACCACCGTTTGAAATTGAATAAAATCCTTATACAAATTGTACAATATCTGATAACTGATGATATTTCACTCTTTGAATTGCAATATGATTAATGGAAGATTAATTTTTCAAATTTAAACCCAACATTGCATATAATTTTTATTGTATTTAATATTAAACATGCACAGAAATTGACTGTGAATAAAAATATGCTCTCCGATATAGCTGCTAAAGTATTAAAAATAGTGTAAATATTATAATATTTGTTTTCATTCATACTCAACATTTTTCAGGAGTATATATATTGATATGACCTGAAATAAATCAAAAAATGTTAAAAGTATATAAAACATTTATCATAAACTTATGCTTTCTAATCTTAAAATAAGTTCAAATTCATCAAAACAAACTCTTTACAATCCATTTATAGTAAGTAGATCAAACCAAAAAATGTTCCTCCTAGAGAAGGATGAGTATTTATTTTGCAAGCTCACTATGACAAATGTTGCTCATGTACCACAGCTTTATCGAGATCCACTAGAATTGTAAAAAGTGCACTGGTGAGTTAAATGACGACAATTTCGCGACTCTTTTCACGCCAGATCGCGATCTCACTCCTTTATATACAAATATATGATAGGCTGTTGGGTAAATACAGAAACTGACGCGCACATATCAGTAGCTTTCCTATATACGCGGCTGAACGCATATATATATACGCGGAAGGTGTGGAAGCTATGCGTGAATAAAACAGCTGAACGACGCCTTTCAACTCGATGGATGTTTCACAGGGTTGAGAAGAAGGGGGGGGGGGCGATGCATCCACGTTTGTGAATTATTGAGTCGGCTTACGAATGCATCGCTTTAAAAATTGATTATTTTTTTATCGCGCAATTTTAAAAGATGCTCTCAACGTGCTGACGAGACCAAAGAGGTTTCGAAATTAATCAGTTTTTGGCGGTTATTGAAAAACACATCGTATAAATCGATAAGTGGTTGAGATAAAATTTATTATTACCATCGTTCTTTTCTGAAACGCGTGCAATGGATGTAAAAATCTATTACAAATTGGAGGAGGGCATCAAAATGGCAGGATATAATGTCTTATTTTCTATATATTTATGGCGCGTAAACTCGAATTTATATATAGTGATATATATTATAAGTCATAAATTATATAAGTTATTTTTAAACTAAAAGTTAACGAAAATTTATCTTTATAATACATTGCTATTAAAATTTACAACATAATGCACAAAATACGTTCTTAATTTCTAAAACGTGTTCGAAAATTGATTTATTAATTTGCACTCTCGCAACCATTGCATGCTAAAATGTATTTCCCTTTCGGTGGTAATAAATAGCCCCCAAATAATATTGCTAATTTGATTTATGAATATACAGCTGGAAATCTGTGTTATTTTTCACGCTAAATAGTGAATCAATTTTGACGTGTATAAAATAAATCATTTCCCTTTATAGATGAATACGTCAGACTGAAAAAACTGGTTTTGAAATATATAAAAAGTTAAGCTATATCGCTGCTGTAATAATCTCCCGCTATAAATACATATCCTAAACTTCATAATCGTATAAAAGAAGATTGAACAGACTGTCTTACATCATGCCTAAATTACGGAGTACCTCATTCGAAAAAAAACATCGAAAAATTGTAACCTGACCCACTTTCCCGTAAAAACACGGCGTCCAGAGTATAATTTCATTACATCTATTTTCGGATTCTCGGTATATAGCAAAATCAAAATTACAATAAAAGGGGCCTCTATCCTGCAACTTCAATCTTCCTCGGAGAGAAGAGAGAGAGAGAGAGAGAGAGAGAGAGGAGGCCGGAGCTTTGTCGAAAGTACACACTTCATTAGACCTTCTCTCCCCCGTAGCACTCGATCATTTTATTACAGCAGCTCCTCGGCAGCTCTTCCAGCCTACCTTCCACCCCCTTCCAGCTCTCACCTTTCACGTCTCTCTCGTAATCCTAATCTCCATCCGCGGCGCATTCTCCTTTCGGCTCTTTTCCCCGTAGGTATATATATATATATATTCGCTGCGCGAGCAAGCGAAAAGCTTCGCGCTCGGCGCGTATAACTACACTGCGTGCATAAACGCGGCGCGCGACTGACTTTATGCTCTGCTCTTAAATATGCAGGCCTCGCCCATTAAAATCCCATAAAGCCTCGCGCGCTCGCCGCGTCGGAACTTGATATAACATCATCAATAAACGAGGGAGAGCCAACTCTTACAGAGTTCACCTCTGTAACATACATATATCTATGCATAGATATGCGTTAGTTTATCTACACATGTACGCACCAATTCAGAGTGTGTGCGTGTGTGTGTGCGGGAGAGATTGATGAGGGTATGGGGCCAAAAGTGAAGTAGACACTTTGACGTGTGTTTCAGCAAACGAAACTTACCCGGATACGTTCATCTACAGTCACTTCCCATATCCTGAACACACGGATATATTGCGTGTCTAAACAAGTGATAGCAGACTTCGCTTGGTGTTGCTGGAGCTGCGACCGATATAGACCTTCACCGGATATATTCGCGCGCGGTAGCATAGGAAGAGCGGCTGATTCGGATTGTCCGAGCATTTGCCTGCGGCGCGGCGAGGATTGGATTAAGGCTCACTTCTACTATCATCCCCCGAACTACTGCAGCCGTTAATTTGCACGAGCAATCGTGCGCGCAAGTGTACAGCTCGACTCGAGGTTACAAAAAAAAAAGAGGAATAAATTGTCTTTTGGGGCTTCTGTACACTCTGACTAATATTGTGTGAATTGCAATTAGGTCGAGGTTAAAATTAAGCGATATTACGTTATTGATATATTTATAATGTTTATATATTGGCTGCATTTTAAGCTTTTCACCACATTAAATATTGAATGTTTCAAACAATGTTATGTATACGTCATGTTTTAAAAAGATTAATAATTATAGACTGTATCTGTGTTTAAGCATAGGGTATATACATGTCAAAATAACTATTACTTAGACTATATTATTATCTTCTAATTCGTCTAAGCTTAACATTGATGAAGATCGAATTTGATCCAAAAATATTATTTAATACATTGATCTTTAAAAAAAAAGAATAAAAACATTCAAAGATGTATATCAACAATGATGCTCAACAATCAAACGTGTTCTAAGTACATCTGTATACCCGATAGAATGCGAACCGCAGGACACAATTAATTACGATAAAAAATTCGCATTTGCATATAGCCGTGGTAAAAATCTTTATAGTTGCGGAGAGGGGGGAGGAGTAGAGGGTCAAGCAAGGAGCGAGCGAGAGATTTCTCGTGCGGCTACAATGACGATTAGTCGGGCCGACGTTGCGTATAAGCAAGTAACATTGACAAAGCTCTCGACACCGGTCGCGGTCAAGATAACCCGACGATGTTAGGGTATTAAAGCCTTTGCAGCAGCTCCCTATATATACCGCCCCGTTTGTGGTCTCATTCGTGTCGAACTCTATATACAGTTTATAGGCGGAGATCGTGCGCCGGCTGACTTAATCCCGTAACTACGCCAGAGGATCCGGATTAACGGTTACTTGCGGCCCACGAATTTTTCATATAATCTCGCGAGACTCTGTTTCCAGCTGCTATATAGCTGCCAGGACGAGACAGGCAAGGACGTTTTCTTTGCGCATATAATTGCTGGATTAGCCTGTGAAGGGCTTTGTTCGTTGATGTAAAATTTGATGGAAGCAACGTCCTTGAAACAATGTCACACGGTCACCAAAACCTTACCTGATGAGTGTAAGAGTAAAAGCCTATCACAGTTACGATAAATAAGAAAGTTGCAATGTAATAAAATAAAGTTCAGGAAAATATTAACAATATTTTGTGGCCAAGTATATTTGTTGCTGTAGTATCGACCAATTTCGTAGTAGATTGCGAGTGTTTCTCTTGCTCTTCATAGGGTTCTAGCGCTGGCAATGTTGATGGCGATGGAGACGACGGTAGGGGTGGTAATATTGGGCTCGAGCCTCCACTATTGCGCGCCTCCTCGATTCACCGCCGGGTGTATCGGAAAAGCTTCAGCTACTTTCTCCCTTTTGACGGGAGTGCGGGATCCGGAGAAGCGCTCGACCGTTCGAAAGTGACTATGGTATACACAAGATAAAGTCCCTGCGAGCTCCCGATGTCGCAGGAAGTACTGTGACCGCATATCTTTTTTCTCGATCGACGCTATAATTATCGTCTGTAGAGATAACATTGATCTCTTCATCCTATATGGCTGGACTCTAAACAGGCGGCCAGTACGTTGTGCTAACTAACTTGCATACTTAGGCTCAGTCGCTTCAGCTCTTGCTTAATTCCTTGCCGTATCTTGCTTCTCGTAAGCTATGCCTAAAGGTTCCCGATCCGTTAAGCAAACGTAACAATATTCTGCTCTGTTCAACTGCAAAATATAAAATAGATAAACCCAAAAAACACTTGTTTTTTATGGAATAAGCTTTAACCTCTAAAGAGAGATTGTTTTGTCTAGATTATAATAAATATTTGAACTTTGAAAAAACTTTGTTATCAAATGGAACCTTAAGCGATGGTTGTCTCTTGCAGGGACAAAAAACGGGTCGCCTCTTAGCGGTATATCGATGTACAGTATATGAAAGATCATATGAACTTGCTCAACAAATATAGGTATGTACACTTTAGAGAGTCAAAATTCTGAGAGAAATGAATGCCGGGGAGATACCATAATACTGGTTCAATATTTTGCAATATCAATTTGCCCCTGTACGATATCAGCTGCCTGCTATCTTACTGTTGAGTGAAGCAGGTAGCCAAGAATGAAATGCAATTATAGTTTCTTCTTTTTTAATTTAATATTTTTCTAATATTTCATTATATCATATTGCTTATTTATTTATTATTTATCGTAATTTTTATGGGTTTCTCTCTTACACTTGTATTACGCAAGGTTCTGTAACTGTACGTGTTCTTATCAGTTCATCTAATTGTAAAAAAATTATATACGAGTCTAATATTTAGTCAGTCTTAGCTGAGAGATGGTCTATAAATTTCAAGTCCAACGGCAATCTTTAACATGTAAACTTTTCATGATTTAAAAATATTTGTGTTAATCTAATTTATTTTAACTTCAAAGTTTAAAAGTACATAAAAATTACAAATTTTATTATACCAAGATAAGTATTTTCCGGTACTTACACTTTCTAAAAAAGAAACTTAAGGGACCGTACGTCCTGTCGTATAAAGAAAAAAGGCATAAAGATAAAGGAGAGAGAGAGAGGGAGAGAGGAGAGAGAGAGAGAGACGGAGATCGGAGAGACCTTATTCGTGGAATATCAACGACAATAATCTTCGTTGGAAAAATTAGTAAAAATTCAAATCTCCGCTCGTAAAAAGAAAAATACGCGACTCACGATATCGCGATAAGGGGGGAGGAAGCTCACGTGGCGCTGGCGCTCCCTGCTGCTTTGAATATCGAGCAGCCCAAGCCCCTGAGCCTAGAATCGAATAGCAGTGGATTGAGTATATGTATATGCTGGGAAAGAGGACAGAGAGAGAAAGAAAGTGGAGTACACCTTTTTCGAGGAAAGAAATAACAGAGTGAGAGAGTGAGAGAGAGAGAGAGAGAGAGAGAGAGAGAGAGAGAGAGAAAGCAAAGGGAAAAGGAGAGTCGCTCACTATGCGGCAATAAATTATCCCTTCTAACTTCCGACCGCGAAAAATCTACCCAAAAATGGATGCTGATCCGTAGCGCGATGCTGGAAACTAAGGGAAGAGAAATAAGAGAGGGCACGGGGAGAATAGAGGGGCGAGGCAATAAGAAGGAAAGAGAATAAATGGATGTGAAAGAGTGGTTGAATAAGTAAATTCGAGGGGTTGCGCCGCGCTCGGTGGGCCCAGGGAGCGATGAATTTTTGTTTTTGTATTCATCTGCAAATCATTTTTTGAGTTATTTATACATCGTGGATGTGTATACCCTATCAACGCAGTTTCCGTGCGATAAAAAAATCTCCGCGTACGGTGCAAAAGACACAGGGTCGATGAATTATTATGCAAGGTTGAGCAGAGCTGGTGTAAGTTTCAATCACTTGGTAAATGCTAGGCTAGACCCATTTTATACTTTTGTAGCTCGAGGGTAATCTGTATGCTGGGGTACCGACTTGTAAAAAACAGTTTTACTCACTATTTTTCTCTCCTACTTATATAATAAGCTTATAGCGCAATCACAGATAAAAAAATAACGTTGGCTCAAATCCTTATAAATTTAGCGATTATTCAGCTGTAAGAGGATCGGATGTCCGTACCTTCTTTGCACAGTCATCGATCAATTTGAATACATTCAGCCAGAGATACATCCTGCCGTACTCCATCCGCCCCTCGTCTAAAAGTAAAATCCAACTTTTTAATTCCTCTCGTGCGCATTAACTCATAGTTTATGCGTGGCTATGCTTGCGAAGGTCACCAAGAGAGACAGCAAAGGGGTTTCGAGAAAGGTAAGACAATACCGCGTATAGACAACGCCGAACGAACAAAAGGCAAGGACAAAAAAATCCCGAGAAAACGTCGAATGAGCGTCTACGATATATGCCGGCAGAATAAGGGAGTGAGAGAGAATCACCGAAAAAAAGGGAAGGAGAGAACATACAAGCACACACACACACACACACGCAGTCACACGTGCGCACGCTTATATAGTTAGCCACTCGACGCACGCAAAAGGGCTAAGGCCTCCCGCGCCAGCCTCCCTCCGAAGGAGAGAGAGGTTTATTTAATTTGTATTCAGCGGTGTGCCTGCGCGACTGCCAGCGAGACGCGTGGCGCATTTATTTCTCTCCGCGAGGCGCGTGCAGTCCTACTCGTCGTCGACATCGACTCTACTTCGGGGTCCGAGAGAAAATCTGTGGAAGTGCTAGAGAAAGAGAGGGAAGAGGACGAAAGAAAAAAAAAAGGTAAAAGAAAGGAGGAGCGAGTATTGCATATGCATTGGGAAGAGAAGCGGGAGAGCCATGAGAGAGTGACGCAGCGTATATCGACTGACTTAAAGCTGCAGGGAATTCGATGCCGCATCAATCTTCCCTCGTATATAGCATCTATTATTCTTTAATTTTTTTTTCATTATTAATCGACATGGAGCTCTTTCGCTGCTCGCCGTGAAATACGTACAGCTCCATTGCTAATGATGGCATAATGTTACGGCGTTGGCTATTACTGCTTTTTCGGGGGGTTCGAGCTGCTTTCTTTCGTCTCTGTAGAGATTTTTGTTTTCTACAATGCGGATATAGCTCTCTCGTGATTGTATTAAGCATCGCAAAGTAAATAAGAATTCCATAGAAAGCTAATTAGGTCAGCAGTCATACGCAATAGTTCCTAAAAGAGATAATACCGACGCACGAAGATTATACCCACGTTCTGTCCTAATAATCCTACGAGAAAAAAAAGAGACGATGATATAAAGAAAAAGACAGATCGTAGAGGCGGGGATGTGTTCGAAAGCTCTCAAAGCCATTCCTGTATAATAGCGCCGGGCAGGACAGTGATCTGGCGATCGTCAAAGGCGTTTCGTCCAAAGCATCGCGGAGGCGGTACCCCGTACTGCAGCAGCAGCTCGGCTTTTTAGAGGCGCTCGTATAACAGCGTCGGCGAGGAAACGAGTCCCTCTTGTACCGCTTACACACACTTCTTAGCTTCTCCCGGTAATTCGAGAACGTTAACAAGATCGCGCCTCGCTCGCGCATCGTCTCTTGGGAGGGCTTAGCGGAAAGTAATGTAACGATGAGTAGCCGCGGCCTCGTGTTTATACGTCCGAGTTATGAACAATGCGGCGCATTGGCCGCGCGCAGTTGCTAAGAGAGGTGAAGTACAGAGGGTGGAGGCTTTCTTGCTTCCTTCTACCAACCCGCGGGAATCTTTTGTGTATAGAAGTGTGGGCCGAAACGATGACCATCACGAATTTTCGAGAGACGAATTCCGACGTACCTACTCGCAGCTATAGACGCGTGTAATTTCGTTTATGACGCCGACTCGGGATGTGTGATGTTCGGTTCACTTTCGCTTCCCTCCCATTATTTCCCTTTGTTCACTTTTGTTTTCGTTTTCAGGGATATGCTTGGTAAAGATTACCGTCGGGAGATAGAAATGTATTATTTGAAAAATAAATAGTTGCTATCTATAGAGAATTCTGTGGTTTATTTGACATTTTTAATTTTAACAGATTTGTATACGTAAAATCAAATGGTTTAAGTAATCCATAAAAAAAAAAGCTATTCAATCGGTCAATATTCGATATCCTGTGAAATGTAGAGTTAATAACTTTATCAATAATAATTTTTTATACCTCGAAGTAAATCATAAACTCTCCATGCAAAATAAGAACTTTTTAATTTCAAAAGCTAATATTTTGTTTAATGTACTAACTGCTGTTTCGCTGGAAAAATACTACGTATATTATACAGATGAGCGGAAGTTTAAAACGAGCTTGTGAAACATTCTGTCCCAATTTTACCGTAAGCTTTATGAACGGCTGCAAACATAATGCATATATCGAATTTCGATCACTGGGTCACTCTTCGACGTAGAATATACATTCTTTATTAAAATACAATGAAGCTATTCGTTCTGATTATTGGAACACTCATTCCACCTTACAATAACAATTACTTAAGTTGGATTGTTATAGGTGTCAATTCTACTATGATTCAATTAAAGTCAAAGAAATCCTATTTACATTGTTATACATGATATATCATCCTTATTTGTGTATACATATAGGAAAAACATTTCATTTCTTTTAATCGCATGCAAAATCAATGTACACGAGCGGAAAAATACCTGTAAAAAGTGCGCGTGTCCATTAAAAATAAAACTCGCAACGAATTATCACTTAATTTGCATTAAAAAAAAGAAAGTGCGGGCGCTCGGTCGGTATAAGTTCAGCAAATCAAATAATGCGTCCCATCGTTGCAATTGCCGCAACATCATTATGATCTCGGCAGTCGGCGTTGCACCGATTCCCTTTGCACGAATTCTCATACCGGGGGCAATGTGTGACGCGGTAATTAGCTTTCCCGCGTGCGTCGAACGTTTATAATCAGAGCGCAACGTGAAAATCAGCGTCGTGATTTTGTATACGTCGAGCAGAGGGGGAGTCGCGGGATCGGAGAGCACGAAGCATCGAGGACAAATAATATTGCGGGAGAGCTAAAAGCTATAGCGTTGAACGCAGTCATTATCAACGAGGACCGAGTCAGTGCAATGACGCTCGGATATACTGAGCTTGCGCTCTGCTTGTGTCGTGTGGCGTTCGGCTCTGATATATTATGCATTTTCGAAAAGCAGTTTCCACAAAGATATGATGCTCAAACGAGGGGATACGGATTGTGGCGCTGACAGACTTGGTATAGTTAATGGAACAATATCTAGCGCGACGCTGTGTAATGGTTTGCTTATACGCTCCTTTGATTTTCTAAAGGAAATAAAAATATACTCTTTCTTAAAATGGCTAGCGCAAATTTAGAACCAAGAATAACCTAATTACTGATGAATTAACGATACCATTCAATGTTTTTGTTTTACGGCTACATTTTATACGGATGTGAATTTCGAACAAACGAAACCTGAAATTTTCAATACCGTACCACTTTCGCCTAATTACAAACAATATGGGAAAAGCCTTGGTGCACTGGCGAAAACAGATGTTAAAAGGAACGGACAGTAAAAAATATCATAAACGAAGGTGTGGAAAGTAAATATTACTGGCGCGTACAAACAAGAAAATACGAGCTGGAAAATTTTAAATAAAACCATAACGGTATGGATTTTGTAAAAATAAAAGTGCAACCGCAAAACATTACTATACGATATTAACCAAAAAAAAAGAACATCCCCGTAAAGATTGAATTTTCAGCTAAAGCAAAACGATAAGATTCTCACGGAAGCCATAGGAACGAAATGTTGCCACTGCGGGGTGCAGAAAACGAACATACTGTTTATTTCAATTTTATTTCCTCGCGCGCAAAGCTCTTTACGGATATAAGAGTAAATACCCGACGTCGATGGCGCGCGGCCTTCCACAGCTTTTGCGTTTCCGCGCGCGCGCGATGCGCATATATTTACTTAGCCTCACCGCTTTTCTCGCGCCGCCCCTCCCCCTCAGCAATCTGTCAAACGACTATATTTACGAAAAATGGTGAAAATGCAGCAGCTCTCGAGACGTGCTACAAGGAAATGGGGCACCTCCCGCACCAAAGGGCTCGAAGTAAACGATTTTGCCTGAGAGAGGTGCTAGAAACAGGCGAGATTTGATTGAGGAACGATGCGAGAGGGTCTACATACACGCCAAATACTACGTGCTTCTTAAAAAAATGAGTTAATATCGTTGTAAGGCTCGCTCTGTGTGCATGCTCGAGTGCTTATTTTGGCTCTCGCGCGCCCGTGAAAAATCGAGGCCGCGGGAAAAATTGTTCCGCTGGAAGGGCGCGAGTGCGCTCAGCAACGGCCTTTTTTGATAAATTGCAAATCGAAATCTGTGTATGTGTGTGTGTGTGTGTGTGTGTTGGTGTTGCCCCGCGTATACACGCCTGGAAAATTCTACGTACTCCGAAAGAAGACAAATAATTGCTGTCTAAATTTCGTTCCCCGCTGTGGCTGAAGGAATAATACACAGGATACGGATAATGTGTCCGTGAGAGGAAAATGCTCTGCAAGTTTACATACTAATATTAAAAGTTTGAAAATGAAAAGGAGATCTAACCTATAGCGTATGTGTGTATGTGTGCGTGTGTGCGTGCAGAAAGAGACTATGAATATTTATAAGCTTGAAAGGTGTTAAAGTGAGAATAAAGTTTGGATTTTATATGGACCGCTGAGTTTTACGTTTCTTGGTACGTGCGAATGTTGCGCCGAACATTGTATTGTGCGTTATACGAAAACACAGCCTTTGGTAATTGCAACGGAAAAGCGAGATATGCTACTCACGAGAATACTACATAAATGCGCGATGTAACGAAATATTTGTTATTTCAATCCTCATACGTACATAACGATAAATTTAAATTATTTGCATGATAAACAAGAGGTATTTTCCAAATTGAATTATCGCTTACCTTCCAAGAAACTCGCCGCTCGATAAAGCAATCGACATTTTAATTTAAATTTTAAAAAGTATTTTTCTACTTCCAGGTATATTGACGATTGGGTTTCGTTTTATGTATAAATAAACCGAGACAAAGATACAGCATAATCATCGCTGTACAATGACAATGGTATACATAAAATTTATGCCATTATCGGATACGCTTTGTTATCAAGTAAGAGTTATCCCTTTTTAAAGTGTACAACGAACCTGCTGAAGACCGACTGATTCGGACCAACAATAACGCTTTCCCGCATCATTAAACAAAGCAAATCTATACTGCTTTGTGAAAAAGCAGCGTTTATACGTTGCACTCCAGAATTTCAAGATCCACGCGTTTGATCGACTCTTCCAGCAGCCCCACACTGCAGCCGTATGCAGCCGAGGCGAATCGCGGCGCGAAACTCCATTTCACGCGCCACTAACAATACGCATCAACCCCGGCATTTCCTCTCTCGCGAGCCTGGCCGAGAAGAAGCGCGAGAGAGAAGAAATCGCGCTCGCTCCAATCGCTTTCAAAAACTTACGGCATAAAACGTCGCCGAGCGCATCTTCTGCTAGCGACTCGTCTATAGCTGTATATACGGCTAAGCTCCACAGATTTACAAGCGAGATTTCACGCGAAATTTGGCTGGATTCGCTATAAATTTGTATTTAGCATTTTTTTTGTGACTTCGCGAAAGCAATGCATATCGATGTATCTGTCGGATTGGAATTATACAGTTGATGGGATGGTGTTTGCTGCTCGAGATCATAAGCTTGTGAAATACCGAGGCTTTCGAAGAATTTGGTTGTGAGGAGGTGACTGTTGCGGTTGTATTCTTAAAACTTATTGGTATTGCACGATGAGACATACATAGATATCATAATTTTGTACATCTAAAGTATACAAAAAACTGTTAAAAAATGTTGGATCGAAAAAAAGATTCATTAAAAATACAATATCAAAAACCTTATTGCAGTTGTAAAACTATTTTTATGTCTTAGTACCGCATATACTTTCATTCAATGTTACTACTTTTTTTAAGAAATGTGAATAATATCTACAATGATATTCGTGCAAAATACAGTATATATTGCAGTAAATAAAGGTAAAAGTATTATTTTAAAATATAAAAGTTTTCGAATTTCATAAGCTGATAGAGACAAAAATTCTTTTAAATATACTTACTATTTTCCCAAAACCGAACATTAATTTATATTTGCTCAATTTTATTTACACATCCATCAAATAAATAATTACTTTATCAATGCTTGTTTTAAATTATAACTGAAATGAAATTCTTTTAAGTATTTTTAATTCACATTTCGGTTGGTTATGCGATCGCGCTGAATAAGAGAAATCCATTACTAAGTACATTTTTCAACCCCGCATTAAGTACTTTTTTTTAATGCATCACAAACATAGAATAGCGTTAAAATATGTAATATAAAACTCTCTCTTTCTATATAACGAGCAAGTTCTTCAACGAAAAGCTTTAAATTATTAAATGTCGAAAGAAGTCGCGGAATACTCGTTTAATACCCGACCTTCTCTTCCGACCGACGCTCGATTTCATTCCAACAAAAGGAATTGAATGCACTCAATCTCTCCAGAAGAATCGACTAGACACCGAAATTTCCTGATAATATACAGCGCTAAGCGATATATCTTCAGATTATACCGAAAAATCGAAAGCTTATATAATTGAAAAATACAAAACAAAATTGTTTCATTGCTATCCGTGCAACGATCTATTTTAGAAACTTAATAAAAATTGTGAAACATTAAAAAGAGTGTGGATGATGGGATTCTCAAAACAATAAAAAATTTTAAAGCGGAGACATTTATGATTAACATTTTCCAATATGAAATTTATAAATATTCTAAAAGTGAAATGGATTAAATAAATTTTAAGAAGAAAGAGAATTTTATAGCGACTCTACAAAAATTTAACAGATTAATGACTTGTTTCTCCTGGATTTGTCGAATTTATGCTTTTGCAATCATATCTGTTGTTTATACTAATATAAACATAACAGTGAATTTTTTTCCACGTTACATATATTATTGATTCATAATTATTCGCTCAAAATAATTATAGCAAGTAATCCACAAATGATGAATATAATGTTGTAGTTGTAAAATATCAGCCTTAGATCATGACTTCAACTTGCAACGACATGACTATATCACAGAGTTCGTGCATCCATAATATCAAAACTATTTCCCATCAGGCAGTTCCTTTAATATAAATATAACTCAGCTATTCGCGCGAACGAATTCCTGAAAACACGCCTTCCAGTAACAATCAACATTTCGTATAGATCGAGGCGTGCGCAGCAGCACATTCTCGCGACTCGCAGCCGCACATTGTCGCGAAGCTCGCGCAACAAAAAACAGTTCCGGCTCGCGCGCGCTTGCGTTCATTTTCACCTTCTTCGAATCTAGCAGGCGAGGCCGAGTGAAAAATGCAGATTGCAATTTTGCGGAATATAGGAGGAGATGCCTTGCTTCTCTCTCACTCTCACTGGCATCGGGGATCGACGATGGTGAGGAAAGTCGGTCAGCTGGAACAGCCGGCGGAACCTTACGGTCAAGCTCCACATATGTACGTGCGCGGCTGTGCGTGTGGGTCAGGGCAACACAATAGCCGCAGAAAGAGAAGAAGGAGGGGCTGAGGTGATAGCGAAAGATAGTAATGACTGGGTAAAAGTACTAACTGCACGCCTGCATACACACACACACACATACGTGCATGGGATCTTGGGGGTTGTAGCATGAAAATGGGAATGGTGAGCGCGCGCGGTTGAGATGTTAGCTCCTGGCGCCAGAGAGGAAGTATTAAAGCGAATTATGAATTAATGGTGAATAACCGGGATTGCGGGTAGGGAAATGGAGGAAAAGGAGCTTTTGTTTGTTTAAAGTTGGGATGAAATACTTTTATAGGTACGTGCTTTATCGCTGTCGGGTATTCGCTATTACACCCCATATATATTTTCTAGGCAATTGCTCTTAGGGTGAAATGTGTTTACTTAAAGCATTTTTAATACTGTTTAGAAATGTGTAAAACCAGCTTTCAAATCCTATGTAACCAGAATATTCATTAAATAATTACTTAAAATCTTCCTCACACTAACACGATTCTCAGATTTATTCTCTTAAATTGCACTAATTAAATTTTACATCGAAGTCAGGGTAAACTCGCTTACTGACCAAAAATTAGTACATATTCAATTTTTTTTTCATATTACATTTAATTATATCATTTTTTGAACGATATATTGCAAAATTATATCTAGAATTACAAGTCGAAAATGAAGTATTCAGCACGTTATCATCAGTAATTAATTATTAATTCTTTTGAAAATCTGTATTATATAATTATTCTTTAAAAGATAAATTATTTAAATTGGGTGCCGATATACCGATAATTTTAATGCAAGTTTGTAAAAAAAATAATTGGAAAATAAATTAATCTAAGATTCAATATACACATATAAGTTTAATATCTATTAAAAGTCAAATATATAATAGATGTAGAATAAGAAAGGAGTAAAAATGTGAAAGCAATGCGAGTCCCCATCTATTTTTCAAGCAAAAGGTGCGTTCAAAATGGAACGCGAGTGAAATAACGAGGAAGGATGTTGGAGGCAATAACTAGAGTAAATAAGGACCGAGAATAGAAGCTGGCCGTGGACCGTGGTAGAGAAAGGAAATAGAATAACAGTGAGGAAGAGCCGGGGGATAAAAGCATTAAGAGAATTATGAATACACGAGTACTCTTATATGCTGCAACTGCAAATTTACCGTCCGTTTATTTAGAAGCTGAATTGCATGATTTCGAAAGAATGGATATTAAATGCGCCAACGCATGGACAGTGATGATATTTGACCTGTGGTATTAGGAATGCATACATCTTGTAACTATACTAAACTACACTGTAATGGCAATATAAAAAATTATACCTATGCACCAGAACGAAACTTCGCTGTACGCCAGTGAATACTCGAGCGTATAATAAAAAAAAAGCTAAGGTCGACGAGTCGAGAGAGCCAGTGCAGTTTTTCTTTATTGTCATCGGATGAAAGGCGAGGAACTGCACGCGTGAAACAATGAACGCAGTGACGCACGAGTCGGTCAAATGAAAAAGAAAAAAAGAAAGAAAGTAACGCCGCGTCCCTGTAATTTCAGTTTCGTTAAATGTGCGACGCCAGTTTTCGAATATCCCCTTGAGGGTATTTGCATACTCGGGCGCGCGTGAACGAGGCGCGTGTGATGTGCACTAGGTAAATGCGCGCGGGAGGAAAAAGCGAAGTTCGACGTACGAATTCCTGGCTAATTTCTATTGCGCGAAATCACGTCTCTCTCTCTCTCTCTCTCTCTCTCCGGTGCTACTGCAGCTTCGATGAATTCGAAAGGAAAAGTTTAATGGACGTTCGTGGAATATTTGATAGCACTGTCGCTCTCTCTCTCTCTCATTCTCTCTCTCTCTTCTGCTTTTCCCTTTTTCTTTTCTTTCCATTTTGGCCAAGCGGTCGCTTCGCTTTTTTTTTCAGCGCTTGCGCGCAATTTTTCTCTATTCAATAATGCATGTGACTGGTATACCCATTAGGAAAATACCGTGCATTTACCGAACCGTTCCTTTTTTTACTCCCTAAATTTTACTGCCACGAGCTTTTCTTTTCCGTTTACCCGTTGATCAGAGAACCACGTCGTTCGTGATTATTACAACAAACGCTACAAATCAGTTTGCGTTTGTATTATATAGATTGTTTGTATTCTTGTTCTTTAGTGCAAATAAAGACAAACTTACTCATGTAAAATATACGGAGAAACTAAAATATAAATCCCAAAATTATGATCACGATGCATACAAGTATTTGTTTTAATTTAAATAATTGGTGTTTTTTTTAGTTTTGTTTTGATTAAGCTGTAAATAATGAATGGATCAACATGTTTCAGCTTCAACACTATATACCCAAAATGATTGTATAAATTAAAATAATTTCAAATCTAGTATTTATGTATATTCGAATTTTAAAAGATTCCATAGCTTAGAAGTTCCACCAGCTTACCATTTAATTACCTGAAATCCATTCAGTGGGTATAAAATGCAGCCGTATCTCTCTTTTACTACTTGGAATCTCTTAATCAAAGCCTCACAAAATCAAAGTACAATATACGATATTTCGGGAATTTCGAGCGTTAATCAGCCGTTCGTCAAAGCGAATTAAGGGATTGAGCCTGGCGCAAGATTTTCTTTTGTGGAAAACTCGAGCGCACCCCTTTGCCTTTTCCATCGGCTTATTGTCGACTCCTCCCCTCTCTACTTCCTCTCCCTCTCTCTACTCTTCCGCCTTATCAGCTCGCTCCTCTTTCTCTCAGTCGTGGAATATATGCGTATATAGAGCGCTCGAATTGCGCCGGACATTTTACTCAATTTAGAATGGCACCGTGTGAGTACGCGAATTCGCACCCACGAGTCTTCTAACTGACCTCCTTTCTTTGTTGCCTCCCCCCCCTTCTGTGCTATTACGCTTCGCTATAATGTTTCCTCGGACCGCTTCAGACGTCATCTGCTCCTCTACCTCCTCCCCCACTCTCTCTTTCTCTCGCTCGCTGAATTATGAATCGGAACTGTTTGCCGTGAATGGAACAGAGTGAGAGAGAGAGAATTAGAAATAGGCTTTCTTTTATGCTAAGTGCACACGCTTGAAGCGTGTACTTAAAGATAATATTATCGCGCAACTAAAATAGCAGCGAAGGGGATGAGAAAGTGACTCGGATGTCAAATTGTTTCAAGTTCGATAGAGGATACATATTATGTGAGTTTATTACATACGGTGGATTTTGTTTTTTTATGTGCAAAGACTGAATGTGACTAAAATAATATTATATTAAAATAAAGCCCAATGAGATATAATTTTATATTATAAACATTTGACAGCAATATTCCAATTTTATATTGACTCAACGAGCTATTTAAAACTGAAAAGTCATCAGTGTATTAACAGTCAATTTTCCAGTATTTAGTAATAAAAGGTGAGCTATTATCGAAATTTATTTGAGGGCCTCTCTCTCTCTCTCTCTCTCTCTCTCTCTCTCTCGCTGTCTCTATAACATTACTTTATGAACATAATAACTTAGTTGCGTACAGCATGTCATTCGTGACCTAAAATTCCAAGATGTTGGACATTATCGTGGAATTTCATGAAAACTTTACCACATTTGAGCTTCAATTGTTTCTGAGCGTTCATTATGGTAATAAGCTCCACAAGTAACATCATATTATTTTCTATACAGAATTATGTATCATTATTATTCACATTTGAAAAAATAAATAAAAAGTCATGTTTTATAACGTTTCATAATTATAACTTTAGTTACTGTAGTTTAAATAAAAATGAAATAAACATGTAACTTTATAAGTACGAAATAATTAATATATACTTTAAAGTTAGTAAATTTGTGTATATCTTGCATAAAAAATGTTATTTCTATATAGTAAAAAGTAGCTATACAATATATTTTTTAAGTGGGGCATTATATTTAGATGTCTTTTGTTATTGATCAGCTACTGCTCGGTATCTGCACGTTTTTTTATCTTATTATGTTCTATTATTATGTTATACATAAGGTGTGCCAATTATCATTTATCAGACTAAAAATATACAGTATAATTAACATACAGTGATACTCGAGTAGCGTCCAACATAAGAAAAGCGGAGCTTATTATTAGCCAAAGTGGATATTATAAGTCATTAGATAATTGCTGGAACACGAGAGAGTAGCGATTGTCGCTTATAATAGAAATAGATTAAAAATCAAATATTAAAGATAAGCGAGAAATTATTTATATTGCTCTTGCGAGCAGAAGGAAAAGCAGGAGGAGCTGAGGCGGAAAGAGAGAGAGAGAGGGATAGGGTCTTTGGGATTTTATTATGCGTCGGACGTAGCGCGTACTAGAGTAGATGAACGTCCCATATGCTGGAAATACATTATATCGTCCTTGCGTATGAGAGTCTTATATACCGCAAATGGCCTGTAATTAATCTTCCATAACAGTGTAGCTTTATAATTCGCTCGCTATGCATGCGCAAAGTTGCACTGAATCATAAGGTAAATTTGATGCCCCAACGGCTGGTATCGAAGTCCTTCAAAAAATAAAAGGGATGGACCCTTATGAGGCTACCGAGATTATGATGTGTGGATACATTATCAGCCTCTTGCACGCTCGGAAAATTGTCGTTATTTTCAATTGCTTGCGAGATAATGTCTTTATATTACTCATAAAATGAGCTGCGCCCCGATTACTGTCTCATAAAAATTTAATATCTCGAAAAGCTAATATCGTTTGAATTTTAGTCGATACATTGACTTCGTAATGCAGAAAAGGTTATATGTCAAAATATGCTACGCACGATTTAGAAATAGCTTATACATTTTTTGTTCTAGTTTAATTACAATATGTAACAAACGCATGATCATATAATATAAACTGTTTATAAGAATATTATAGTAAAATATTTTTGTTTTATAAGTCAAATATTTAGTAATAAAATATGATTATTCAACTAATTAATAAAGCTTACACGTATTTACATATATTGAAAACTACTACACTTTTATATAGAATGAATAGGTTCTGCTCTCCAGAAAGATTTTTCTTGTACAAATAATGTAAATGTATAAAATGATACAATCTCATTTTATACTACAAACCTTTTTGCAATTGAATGAAAATGTATATTCATTTCAAAACTACAGAAAAGATCTAGTGATTTTTGGTATAACTTGATTCTTTATGTGATACAATGATAGCTAAACCACTCGGAGATAAATACAATATGCGTATATAAAGAGTAGTGGAAAAGTGCAATATAGAACGGTTGTAATTACAGAAAGTAGCTCTATTCATGTGGCTTGGATCTGGATAACTTTTGCGCTTTCCACCGCATAATCAGAAAGCATTTCAGATAAAAGTTCGCCACTTAGTTTAAGAGACGGCGCTTCCATTTGGCACGGAAACTTTTTTCCAATTGTATTGAGGAAAATGTTTCCATGGGTATAAAGCGGATGATGTAATGATCGCTCGTTTCCTTCCGCTGATTTCTTTCAAGAAGAAATTTAAAATTTAAATTAATCATTATTTACCAAATTCTCTTATCGTTAGTTCAATGCGATATTCACTTTCGGTATTTTACTTCAAATTACAATTATATAACTTTTTTCTGTGATTTTCTCATCTTCTATTTGTAATAATAACAAAATTGAAACCACATGTGAAATTAACTCGAATAAAATAGAATGGAAACATTTATATCATAGGAAAATAAGAAAATTGATCCTTAATATTTTCAAAATTCTGAAATAAGATATTCTAGTTTAATTTTACCAATTATCAAACGCAAGCTATCAGGGAACGCGAAACTAAAATTGAATAATAAAATTTAATATTCATTCCGACGAATCTCATAAAACCGATTCTTCATAATAATTTTGAACAGCTCACCCCCTACACAGTATCACAAAATACATTCCTCACCGTCGAGCGAGCGAAATCATCAATTATTCTCGGCTCCAGGAAAAAGAGAGACGCACGACTGATAAGCGCCACGGCGTTAAAATTGAAAACCTTAATATGCCCCATGTCTGGCGGTACCTCGGTTATATTTCCTCATGGCCTTTCTCTCCGAAAAAATCGGAACGTCCCACAGGGAGCGATAATTCACTAAGGTCCCACCCGCGCGTATAAAATATACGAGGCTCACGTCTTTAGCATTACATATAAGAAGAGACGCGCTGCATAACGGGATCGGCGACGTCAGAAAAGTCTTGACAGAACAACCGAGCCCCTATCGGGGAACAGAAAATATTTTCAAAAGATTGCATGCGGTGAGCGCGTGCCAAATAGAGATTTACGGCGTATGCGGCTCTGATGCTGCAATGGGGCAACTCCCCCCCCGTTGGCTTTTATGTCTCTTGACAAACGGAATTCCTCGCGCGGCTGGTACTCTCTCTCTCTCTCTCTCTCTCTCTCTCTCTCTCTCTCTCTCTCTCTTTGCACAACCCCCTCAAGATAAAGCTAATTATGTTTTCAGTACTGATGTATTAATGGTCGCGCGCTCACGCGTTTCCTTTACTTTTTGATGGCTTAATTGTTGTGATAGACCCGGTTGATTCCGCAGGGGCATTAAATCTTTATGGATAGCTGCTTTTCTCCGTATTTGGGGAGATTATTTTTGGACTTTGAATCTGACGCTTTCGTTGGTCGTTCGTTCAGGAAGGAACTTACTATCATTGAAAATCTACTGAAGTCCTGGATATTCTTCCTAAGAGTTTGGCCGATTATAGGCTTTTTTTTAATGCGTCCCTCGTGTGCTTCTTACAATAACTAGTAGTTTATAAAAAATATAATATATAATTATACAGAATTACATATGTTCAAGCATGAAAAATAATCGCTGGTGTTTTCTTGCAGGGGCGAACATCGGATGGCCTCCTAAAGGTGCATCGAATATCATATCATCGACTCAGTGCAACAAAAACCTATCTCAAATTTTTTGGGTAAAAACGTTCTGTCTCAACTTTTTTGCGTAAAAAAGTACTGCCTCACGAACACGCCTTTTTGCTTTCGTGGAAATTAATTCGACAAATAAATACAATTATTGCAACCAAACTTATTTTCTATACCTGACCGCAATTTAAAAGAAAAATGAGCAGTCTACGTGCTATATCAGTCGACTTATAGCTTCTTTTCCGAGTGCGTCGATGTGAAATATACTATTTTCAGTTTTGGACTTAAAGTACGTGACCGCTCTTCCGAGCTGCCACTAGAAAGTTCAGTTTCATATCAAATATTCAGTTCTTAAGCATCACTTTTTGACAGTTTTAACTCAATGTTCTAAATATTAAAAATTTATATTTCATTTCATAATTCTATTCATTTCCTTTACTTTTATCCACATAAAAACAGTGACTGGGGGTATAGCCCAGGTACCTTGGACTTTTTCACGATTCTAATTGTAATTGCGGTGTCCATTTATTAATTCGAAGGCTTAGATTACAAATATCAATTTTAGAACAGAATAAAGTGATCATTGTTTAAAAATTGCAAAATTTATCGATCTTTTGAAATTATCTCGGGTCCTGTGGGTCTGAGCGAAAAAATCTCAGGAATAAATCGAAGAGTTTTTCCAAGACAAATAAAATGAGACATGTTGAATTAAAAAATATTTATTAATTTTTTTGCAAATGGCAAAATAACCACTTTGACTTTACGTCATAAATGTATATACTTGAACTATTTTAAGAAAGCTAAAAATCTACAAAAAGTTAATTTAATTATTCAATAATATATGTTTAAAATTATTCATTCGAATGATAAGATTTGTTACAAACAACTATTTCGCAAAATCTCCAAGTGACTGTAATTTCTTTTAACGCAGGTTTGAAGGACGTTTGGCAGTAAATACGAAAATGTCAAAAATTCTGAAAATTTAATATGTTACTCATAGCAAAAAATCTATTCTCTGATTTTTTTCAGATTTATTTACGGTTCTATTGTTGAATAAATCAAAGAGAAATAAAAGAAATTTAACACACTCTTACGAGCGCAGAGGTTTTATACAAAAAATACTCATTTATTTAATGTGCAAATCCAATATTAAAATTCTTATCCTCTAAATTTTTTCCTTATTTTATAAAGGCAAAAGTCTAATTTATGCTGTAAAAATTTAAGATAAATGACCCAGTGACTGGACACGACTAGTGAATGGACAGTACTACTAGTGTCTGCACGAATTCGACCAATCACAACTAAGGAAAGCATCCAGATACTGGGGGTATCTAATCACTAGTATATGTTCTTAAGTGTCCATTCACCGAGTCTTTTACCTCAATAAGTGACTTTATTGTATCAAACCTTTGCACCGCTTGGCGCCCATAAGAGTACGTGTTAAATTTCTTTTATCTCACTTTGACTTACTCAACAATGAAACGGTAAATAGATCTCAAAAAATCATGTAATAGTATTTTTATGCTAGAAATAACATTAAATTTTCAGAATTTTTTGACATTTTCGAAATTACTGCCAATCGTTCTTAAATGGCACTATTTTTTTTAGTTATTTACTTGCAACTCTTGCAAAACGATTTGCAACTCTTAGCTATAATAAAATTTTGAAGTTTTTATTAAAAAAAAAACATTTTTCTGACGTTTTTAAAAGTCACAAAAAGCTATATAACTCTTTAAATTTTTAAGATAGTTCAATATTGACAACATAGTCTAGAAGCTTGAACTTTTTTATTAATAAAAAATAAAACATTATTATACAACTTTTATACACTGCGATAATTCTTTTTAAATAGTAATCATTACCAAAAACGTAACCCTATTATATTGAAAATGAAAGTGCTACGGTTTTAAGAAATAGTTGAATAATATTATTCAACATTTTCGTAACGCTCATCTCTATAGTTATTGAAAAAAAATATGTTTAAACAATCAGCATTGAATAGACACTGAGCGTAGCGTCCGGCAAATCCTCCGTGCTCCCACTGCGTCGCCGCTCCGTGCAACTCGGCATCTCATAGCAGCCAATTGCCACACTCTCGCTCTCCCTTGCCAGGAAGTAACTTAGTAAAATCTCGCTGTAGAAAATTGATAGGACTAAATAAAATTTTAAAATTGTTTTTTTTTTTGGATTCGGTTAGAACTATGATATAGATGAGGAAGGCATAATGGGATCGGTCCTTGCAGATTCGGTCTTTCCTGAGAGGGGCATCAGCTCTTGATGTTCTCTGTCTGAGTTCCTCCTTTCTCTGGGCCTCTTGTTAACGGAATATTGGAGCAGCAGTTGTATAGTTGAGTTCCAGATTGCTTCCAACAATTTTAAGGACCAACGATAGGCTTGATGTAGGGCGTACCCACGCTATAAAGTGTCCATGACTGCCTTTACTTCCTTTACATCTTCCAATACTTAAATTTTATATCTATATATTATTCTCTATGTTACCTATATTTACTACTTGTATCGGGAAGAAATTTGTACATATATGTATATCTATATATAGCGTCGTAACTACTTTTTGAGCGTTGTATCCACTTTTTGTACGTATTTTTATATCTATACATAGCGTCAGCCGAAAATTTAACGAAAGGAAATAGTAGCCCAAAAATTTGTATTGGCGATAACTGAAGAACAAAATAATCTTTGGGGATGGAACTTTTTTCAATTAAAGTCGAACTTTGAAATCTATTAATTAAGCCCCGCAAAACTTCATAAAACCAGTGTATAGCATAAATTAATAGGAATGGTAAACATTTTTTTGAGGTTAAAAAGCAAATTAAAAGCATAATAGAAAGGCTCGTCTGCGCCCTGTGGTTCTCATACTTATACCATCCGGGGCGCTGGCGCGCCCCTCGATGTAATATGTATATATATATATATATATATACGAATCCAGTTCGATTATACGACATCCCAATAGAGATTTTTTCTCGTGTTCACACATGTAAATCGTTGCTTTACATGTATATATATATATATATGGGTGTGCATGAAACTCCGTGCGAAACAAGGAGGCCATCCGTCATTTTTTGTCAGCTCTTTGATGAATGCGTTCAGTGTTTTTTTTTCCTATGATTTGTTTGTGTGCGATTCTTTTGTGTTGGCGAAAATGAAGCTCCGCGGTGCTTTTTAGGTCACCGATTGTCGATGAATAGCGTAAAAGTGCGTCGATAGAAACATGGGTCGAACTGTAAGTCGCTTAAAATCGAGTTTTGTTTACCAGTGCATGGTATAATAATTCTACAAGAGTTGAAATAGGTTACAAATGATACTGATACGGAAAGTTAATACGTTGGTTCGCATGGTGAGTCAAAACTATAAAATGTATTATTTCTATCTAATGAAGGTGTTAATAGCTCTAAGAAAACTACGTGTGTGTTTTGAAGTTTGTTTAATTCACGTTTCACGTACAATTTTTTTTTGCGTCTCTTCAAATCAACACATTTTTGAAGCTAATTCTTGACGCAAGCGTTATTGCTTTTACATGCGGAATAAGATCGAATTCATTACAAGCAGTAAGAAAAAAAATTATCTTCCTTGTAATACAAGCCACTGAAAGTTGAAGCAAAGTAAGGCAGCTTAGCAATACCTACAGGAGCATCAGCTACATTCTTCTTTACGAAGGCAACATCGGTGAAGAGACCAGTACAACGCGTCTGCTCCTCGGACGGCCGTGGAGAGCATGCATCATTCAACGGTGTCGAATAATAATGTAAATAAAATTCCGCGAGTTGTGTAAGAGAGAGAGAGAGAGAGAGAGAGAGAGAGAGAGTGAGACGTATAGAGCCTGGGCAAGTGGCTGACCGTAATTTCGCACAGTTTAGTGCACCACAGGAAATGGAAATATAAGCGGTGAGAGGCGCGCGTCGACCATTACCACGGAATGGAGGATAAAGGCTCTCTATCCTCGTCCCACGTATAAAGCTTTAAGGTTTGTTAAATTCTGACCGGCTCCGAAAGTCTTATGCTTTTAAACGCGTCAAGATACTGCGTCGTGGTGTTTTGCTCTTTCTCCTTGCTATTCAATTATAGCGTCTTTATGGAAGAGTGCTTGATATCCGCCTTTCTGAATCCTTTATTCATCCATAAATGCGAATTATCGCTCGACTCGATTTCTTTCGGTGAATTTTTTACCTCAAATTTCAGGTACTGGTTACTGCACTCGTATATTATCAATATTTAGGATAATTGAGTGATGGAAATGCAAAAAAAAATATAAGATTTTTTTTCATACCGTGCCCAAACGAGGTGCAAATAGAAGACTTTTATACCTCTCTGCGTGCCCATTCCCGAAATTAATTCCTCTAAAAAAAATAAAGAGAAAGGAAAGAGAAAAGAGGATAGCCCGAAGAGCGATAACGGCGGCTATTCTTCAAAAGTAAAAAAATTAAGAGAAGGGTTAAGCGAAGCCTTTCAAAACTTGGGAGGGAGGGGGGGGGGCGGCTGGCCCAGGCCTCTAAATACACAAAAGTAAAAGCGCAATTTCCCTCAGTAATCGCATGAATCGCGTGCGTCCCTCAAGAACCGCAAGCTCGGAAGTCAGTTGAAATTATCGCTAACGGATGCTGAAGCGGGACAAAAAGAGAGCAAGAAAGCCAGAAAGAGAGAGAGAGAGAGAGAGAGGGAGAGAGCCAAACAAAAGTTGGTGGAGCTTTCGTCTCTCCCTTTCTCGTTCTCTCTCTACAAAAGTGCGCTCACCCATTTCTATACATACTCGCACACGAGGAGCAGCAGCAGCAGCAGCGGCCGGAGTAAAGTGGTCACTCCGAAGACCTTCCCATAAATTTCATCCATAGTCTCACCTCTCTCACTCCCCCCGCCCCCCTACCCACCCTCTTGTTTCTAGTTTCTCTTGTTTTTGCGCAGCGCCTGGGAAAGGGTAAAAAGCCACGGCGGACAGATAAAAAAAAACAAAAAAAAAACATCTCACTGGCGTTTACTCGCGCGAACTCGAGCACACGGAAAAGTGGATAGATACGTGGATGAAACTTAAATGAACGCTCTCTCGCTACGAGTTATGCCGTGGTTGGTGTACTCACCGCGTATATGGTATAGCTGGGTAGCACACTGAATCATCTGTCTGCGGTGAGATGCTGCGTGGAAGAGGGTGAGATACTGGGGTGTATATACGTGTACGTCGAGGGTGCGGTGCAGTTTAAATTTTTCTTTAAGCGGAAAATACGCGCTACAGCGATTGCTTCATGCATATTGTGGGTCTAAGGTGTTGGAAGCGATGCAAGCTTGTTGAAGGACAGGACAGGAAGGATAGGACTTCTATGCTTGCTAGAAATAGGATCTGCATGCGTTCGTTAATTTTATACGGATTAATTATTAACTATCTGGACAAAATTCATCATTTATGCGTGTGGAGAAATTCCTTGGAAATTGTCATGTATTCTTCAAAGTTTATATATACTCTTGGCTGTCGTATAATATAATATATTAAAATTTTATAAAATCATGTAATAGAGGGTTGTATAGTGGTAATTAATATTGAATTTGCCGGTGTAGAATCTAGGCGGTGTCCATATTAAAGTAAAACCTATATATGGGTGATTCTCCAGAATAGCGTACATCTAAAGCAATTTTCGTGAACACCCTGATATTTACAAATGAATAATTTTATTAGATGAATAAATATTTAACTTTTATAATAATATTAAGTAAGAACGCAATATTTGTATACTTACAAGGGGAACCCAAGGAGTCTGGGAAACCGATGTTGATGAAACTTTACAGAGACATTCTTTGATCGAAAATATCAGGTACATGTCTCGTATTTTAGTCAAATGGGTCCTGGGGTCTGCTTTAATGCCTATTTTATCAAAATATATAAGATTTTTGCATAGGTCAAAATATATCACAGAGAATATTGCAAAAAATATCAAAAGGATACATAATAAACTTTCATTTGCATTTTTAAACAAGTTATTAGCACTTTTCGTTCAAGAGTTATGAATGATCGAACATCCAATTAATTTTGAATGCATTTTTCAACTGAAATAAACGTTAAATTTTAAGGCCCAAAAATAAACTTAAATTTCCATCGCTCATAACTTTTGAATGAAAAGTGCTATTAACTCGTTCAAAAATTCAAATGAAAGTTTATCATCTATATTTTTTATATCTTTTCTGTGACATTTCGCACAATGTATATTAGCCGTGTAAGAAATGTTTTAATACACCCGTGATTTTTCATATATTTTGATTAAATGGGCATTAACTCGGGGCCCAGGGTCCATTTGACTAAAATACGAGATACGTATCTGATATTTTCGATCAAAGAATATTTCTGTAAAGTTTCAGCAAAATCAGTTTCCCAGACTCCTTGGGTTCCCCTTGTAAGTATACAAATATTCATTTTGAAAATGTCAGGGTGTTTATAAAAATTGATTTAAACGTACGCCGTTCTGGAGATTCACCCATATAATACTAAAAGAATGAACAAAAAAAGAAAAAAATAATTAATGGAGCAACATAGTACACGAGTACACAACAAGCATATTTAATAAGCAGAAAAATTTTCCAATAAAATTTCAGCAAGACTCGGGTCCTCATAGCCTCGCGCACCGTATACACAAAAAAAAAGAAAAAAGAAGAAACAGCAGAAGCGAATAGGACGTGGAGGAAGAAGGCAGAAGAAGAAGAAAAAGCAGTAGTAGCAGCAGTAGCAGAACACCGGCTTTCATCGACTTTTCGCGATGCCTCGGCTCTACCCCTCGTATTTTTACTTTTTAGTGGCTGTAAAGATCCGCGCGCGTCTCTCGGCGCAACTTGTATATGAGGCCACTTTCATTCCCCTCCTCGACAAATGTATATATGTGTAGGTGTGCTATATACGCGTATATACATAATATATATGCAACAAAGCGCGAATAAGAGAGAGAGAGAGAGAGAGAGAGAGAGAAGGGAAGAAAGAAACAGCATGGCTTGTCGCGTCGACCCTCAAAATTCGAGGGTTAATGCGTTGACATCTTGATGAAAGGGAGAGAGGGCAGCACTTTCTCTCTCTCTCTCTCTCTCTCTCTCTCTCTGTTTCTCTTGAGCGTCGCGTATATACACAGCCCCGAGCAAAGAAAAGTTGCAGCGTGCGCTGCGCATCGTTAAGAGCAGGACTTCCGCAAAAGCAGTTGCTTGTTACGTTGAGCGCTGCACTCACATATTAAGCATTTTTAACTTCAACTCGGAAAGAAGATTTGCTTATAAAATTTTTCTGTCTTTGAGTTTCTAGTGCTTAGACTAGCTTTAAAATTGTTACATTGTTATATCTTGAGTTTTTGCCCTTAGTGTCTCAGACCATTTCGTTAAAAGAGATATGCAGAAGTATAAAGTATTAAAATTTTATACAAACTTTCCGTAACTCAAGTGAATTTTTTATAGCAAGTTCAATTCAGAACTTTCACTTATTAATTATTAACTTTATTAATGAAAAAACTGATTTTGTGCGGTGGGAGATTGGAAATTATATGTATTACAGATAATAATTAATCGTTTTAAAAAACTTTTAAATTCCATGTTTAATAATATATTATCAATTTCGATTGTCATTCGATATTACTAGATACTTTTTAAGCGCCTCTTTCACTTTTGATTAATGATGAATCTTTTAAAAGTTCGCTATAGGAATAATTAGATTCCATCTTGATAAAAGACGTTTCAAATGACATCTGATATATGGATAATAAATCATTTGACATAGTTAATTTTCAATTACGTGTACACAACATGTGTACTATACGTAGAGCTAAAATAACTGAATCACTAGGCCTATTGTTTTTTTTATATATACTTCAGTAGAGAAGTGACATCGTTCAAAAAAATAAATTTGAGGAAGCGAATGACAATCGATTGTCAATTTTTCTATTTTCGACAATCAATTTTTTCAAACTTCTAAATAAACAAGCTATCAAACACTAACTACTGTCTTATAATTTTCAATTCAATACACACCTAACTTTATTTTTCTCTCCAACTGCTTCAAGCCGCCCAACACAATTGAATAAAACCCAAGTCTCGCAGTCGATTGCCTCAACCTAAACCTAAATCCCACCTTACCCGTGCAAACACCACACAGCACCACCATAACGTTACAAGTTACCTCGCAAAGCTAAGAAAGCCGTAACAGAGACGCGGACGGAGCGCAAGAACCAAAGTCCGCTGCAGTTATACGCCGGTAGCTCCTATAGTCGTCGCGGCCGCTTTATTTATACCCCCGTGGCGTGGAATTTCCAGCCGGATTGCGCTTGCTAGGATTTTAACGGCCGTCTCACCTGCTTCAATTTATATATATATATATATACGCGAAGAAGAATCCTTTCTCCCCGGAGACTGTACGCGTATACTCAAGAGCTTTTACGAGGCCGATGTGCTGCTGCTGCAGTTCCAGGCCTGGGAAAATTTTCCCTATACCCGCGGCCTGCACGTTCTCGCGAGCCACGGCCTATACGTCTGTATATCCTCGGACGCGAAAGCCACCAGAGTCCTCTTTATTAGCGGCCGTAAACGGGGACCCTGTAAATAAATTCTTAATTAATAAATTCGCGGATCGCGGCCGGACACACACACACGTATACGCACACGTACGCTCGCGCGGGATCCGGCCGAGCTTAGCTTTTACGATATCGTACCGGCTCGCAGTTTAATTTTAATATACACATACATACATATATATAATATTGTATATATTCTCTGTTGCCAAGTCATCGGGACGATTGCTAAAAATTATGGCAATTTTAATTCCTCGATAATTGTTATCGCCGTTATAAGTTCTGCACTGCGCAGCCTGCGAAATTTCGCTCGTATTTATATAATTCATTTGTGCAGTTTCGCTAATGAATTTACCGCTTTATGCACTCGTCGCTCGTAAAATGCTGATGGATCAGAGATCTTAATTGATTTCGCGCATTATGAGACTATTTATCCAGTCAACACATTGAATTTAATAATAATAAAAGCCATTAGTTTATAAACTCGAATTGCAATATTTCTTTTTTCAGGTAAATTTCATTCGCATTGAAGGTAAAATACAGTTAGCCTCTATTATCGATTACCAATTAATAAAAGCAATAAGCAAAATATCGACACGAACTTGTCACCAAAAAACTAACTCTCTGCCCAAGTGCACATAATTAGCCGTAAAAACCGAGTGTGGTTGAAATCTGGAAATGGATAACGTATATCGTAGACTAATTGCTGCTTCAAAGTACCCGGAGTAGTTCGTCCAGAAGTAGTTAGCGCCTGGCTGGTGCACAAGCAAGACCACCCTGACAAATTCGTATCACAACTGCAGCTGGAACTTATGAGTATCCAGGCGAATAGTAGGTATTATACTGCTATAGTAATAAAGTAACTGGCGAGATAATTAATGCGGAAACGATTTGTGTAAATTTTTCAAAAAAGAAGCTTTATGAGTAAAATGCCTCTGGACCTTATGGTGGGAAATAGTATCGTATAGTACAATGTTATAGAGAAAATTGGTCGAGCAAAGCTGAATTTCAATATAGGATGAGCCAAAGTTATTACATTATTTTGAAAGATTCACGTACAATATTCTTGATAAACGATACAATATAAGAAAACATTATATAATCTAGTATTTTGTATGACGTTAAGATTTTTCTAGCCCAGTTGACTTAGTAATGTATATGATAGCGTACAAGGCTGCGTTTACACAGCTTCACATATATAAGGTTTACGCGGGATAAAATAGCAGGATCTACATCGTGACATATTAATCAGTATAGCACACCGCGAACGTTATTGCAGGAAAGAATAAAATAACATGCTAAACCTACATCAGCAAAATTCAAGCTCGCCAAGCAGTATTACATCGCGGCAAGTTTATAGAACGCCGTAATATTGGCACTTTCCAATAACATCTGAATGCCAGAGCGTGTGTCTCTTAAAACCAATGGCATATATACTTTCCATTTACGTGAGTGCGACGCGGCGTTCGGTAGTTCGCCGCCCTTATAACGGGGGCTTGCGCGACCTGCACAGACACTGAGTCTCGCTCGGGCTATAGGATAGATGAAACGGATAGTACCTAGTATAGAGAGAGGAAGCGATGAGGACGAGAATGATCGAAGTTCGCGCCCCCAACTGGCTATCAAGGCTTTAAGCCTCGCGTATGATGGAAAGTGTGCTGCTGCAGCAGCATCTGCGGCCGAATGGTGCCAGTTACACCCCTATACGACCGTAATCGTAGACCTTACCTCGTCCCTGCGTCTTTCTTCTCAGTGAATAAACAGCTTTTCTCTCTTGCGCAAGTCTTCTACCGAGTTTACGCTATTTCCGCCCGAGTAATCAAACTTTTCGTTTATATACAGTGTTGTGTTCGCGAATATTATGTTTCGGTGCGGTTCGTATATTGGAGCTAGCTGTAAAAAATGTATTATTTTTAAGGTAGAAATGCGGGGAAAAACTATCGTAAACGCAAGACGAGGTTAGAAAGTGATGATATTATTTTTTTCTTGATTTTTTTGATTAGCTTTACCGATAGATATTTCTTTTAACTACAACATATTGCAAGATCGATCGATAAATTCTGCTTCTGAGCTCTTGGTACTGGAGTCAGATCAAAGTACAAAAGTATAACTCCTATACAGAAACTTTTTTATCTTATACCTCGGCGACGATTGGGACCGGTTAAAGACATGGAGGGAGAAAACAAAATCGAGCGGATGCGCCCATCGTCATTGTCGTCGTCGCATTACTCTGTCATGCGTGATAAAACACGAAGGTGCGCGCGGCTCGCGCTTCAAGAACATAGCAAAAGTGGGGAAGCTAATGCGAAAGGATGCGTTTTATGAGTTTACTACTCCAACTTGTCTCGGTGAGGAAGGCGGGGGTTGAGGGTATACGGGAAACTTTAATATGCGCGCGCGCGCGGGAAAAAAAAGGGGGACGACTAGACAGAGAGCAGCGGAGATTCGCTTAATTTTTCTTGTTTGCTCCATTCGAGCGACGTCTTGGCCGAGGGATTTCGTGTCAAATTTCCGGTGGTAACTTTTTCCCTGAAATTCACGCTCGTCTTGAATTATTCCCCTTCCCTCTGTCTGTCTGCCTCTCTTTCTCTCTCTCTCTCTCTTTCTCCTTTCCGTACTTAACCCACTTATGAAAGCTCGACTGTGTAGCGGGGCGAATAATATAAAAATGAAAGTGCATGTATATATATAAAAAGATTTTAATGCTGTTAAAAGTGGAATTCGCGTTTTCAGTGGTGTAATAATATATCTGCTTGTTATATAATGAAATTTCATTCTCTTAATTGAGGACTGTTGTAACTAACCGCTTTTTATTATACTTGATAAAAAGCGATGTAATTAAAATATATAAATTAAAATCTTGGTTATTTTGAAAAAGTGAAGAATTTCACGAAGTACTGAAATACTGGCTCCAGTGCACTTTTCAACTTTTTAATTAATTAGATTTTTTTCATTAATTTCATATTTTAACCGTAAAAGTAATAAGTCGTATTTTTTTAAATAGCATAAATTTAAGTACAGATAAAGCGATTAAAATGAAGCAAAAGATGAATATTTGGTGTTAAATTTATTGCTTGATCGACAGAATGAGAAGGAACTGACTGATATGCGTGGGCGCATAGATTTCATGCCAAAATTTTGTTCGTTACAGATACGTCTCAACTACTACAACTCTGTATATACAAAGTTTAGGTAAAATATAATTCCATTATTTTAGCTTTCAAACTTATATTATGCACAAAAATCCGGAACGCACCGTAAGGCAAGAAAATCACGTAGATCAGTGAAAGAGTTTGCCCGCGTCGCGTGTCCATTTGTATAATCCGTGAACTTTTGGGATTTGTCATTTCGCGTATAAATATTAGATGAGCTTCACGTATCTTCCTTTCATTTGCCCATAGACACGAGAGCTGCAAGCTTCCCTATACTTATACGATATATACGCAAGAATTCCCTTTTCTAAGCCAGAGGGATTGCGCGCTCTGGATAAATAAAATTAAATCTCTCGGTAAATCCGCTCTCGAGGTGAAGAAGAAGCTCGAATATGTATTTCGGTGTTATACGAGCCGCTCGCTCCCATTTATATATATGTGTGTATGTGTGAGCATATATATATATATATATATAACGTGCGAGTGCGGTGTACGCGTAATGTTTAATGCTCGGCGCACATGGCCTTTTAAGAGGCTCTTTAAATGCTCTTCATGCCTGAATCATCCTCCAGTCGTCTTGAAATAGTAATTAACTCGGATTTTGGTGCGCGCGGCTGAGTCTTGATTATGGAATTATTGTATAGTTGGGAATAGCTTTTCGGGAACAAACCAACGCGGCTTACCCTTTTTATTTTATATATATGCCGGGTCATTGTTAAAAGTACTGGGTAAGCGTTTGTTTCGGTGTTTGACTGTAAATACAAACTAAATTCTCTTTGGTTCACTGTAAATTTCTAAGATTTTTAGAGCGTTATATAGGTGTCGAACGTACACTCGTTTTATTACTATAAAGTGAAATACGCAGGAGAGATGAAAAGTTTATATGTCTAAGTTGTAGTTATGTTTAATGTTTAAACATATACCACCTTATGATAATTATGACTAGGTGCCATTGATACGTTCTTTAGGAAACCAAGTATTTCTTCAAATTGTAATAATTCTTGTATTTTCAAGTTTATACATTCGCAACAAACTAATTATCTTCCGTTCAAAAACTCGCATGCGCACGATGAACATTCAATAATACAAAGTTCAGCGAAGCGCCTTCCACTAGTAACAAACACAAAGCGCATTATCTCCAATTCAAAGATTTTTCGCGCGCGCACAAAGCCATTAATCTTGTACAGTTATAATAATAACCGATTAATCAATCATATCATCTTCTCTCTATCTTAGCATAACAGCATGGCGATCCCGTTCTCTCTCATTCTCTTTTGGAACAGACTTCCTCGAACCAACCGCATATATAGACACACGCACACACGCGCGCGGTAGGGCTTGATTCTCCGTAGCGATGAACGTACCGAGATAAAGCAAACTTTAATTCGATGGCTAGAGCGCGGGGCCGGCGAGAGCTGCACTACACACGCGGCGCTCTTAATTGGCCGCGCGGATATAATATCCGTGATGTGTATTGCGCAAAGGGAATCGCTGTTGGCGCTTTTAGCGCGTTTAAGGGCGCTATATACATATATATATATATATATGTAAATTTACCAGAGAGGCCTTGCGTGCGTAGGCGGTTTACTTGTCCGTTTTAAGGAATAGCCGCGCTTGCATGTATTCCTCTTATGGAACGGTTGGAGGAGGATAAAGAAGCGTATAATTCTTGGGTTATTCGTTTATGGAATCAAGCTTGGTAATTTTTAGGTTAATTTATTTTTATTATAAGAGGGACGTTATTAGATAAAACGTCATGAACAATCTCGTTTGAGAAAAAAAATAATTGGATTTTCTTATTAAGCACTAGATTTATTTAAAGATGTTTACATCTTCATCACTTTAGTGAAAAATTAATTTTGTTCAAAGTTTTAACATAAGAATTATTCTTATTGTGTGAAAAAAAGTTTTTAAAATTGCAAAATTTTAAAAATAATCTGTATGTTAAATATAATGTAGACTATCCCCAATATATGGGTGATTCATGGGAAATTCTTATACCGATATATGTTTCATATATGGAGTATATCCACAAAGCCGGAACAATATTTGCACCGAGTATTGAACAACTATAACTAATATATGTTCAACATTAAAACTTGTTTACACAAACTAAACTAATTGTTCTACTAAAGAAATTATAAATGATTTATGATGAATTAAACGTAATAAAAGTCAGTGAGACCATATTTTTCAAATACTTTGTACACTGAGAAAAATGTTATAATAAATTTTATTATAACCTTAGCAGAAATTACTATAATACATAGCAGCGGTGAGACATACTTTCAACGTTATAAAAATTACTATGTTACATAGTAAATTTTAAATTTTATTCAACTGGATAAATTTAATGCTTGAGTGTCACATAAAAGAATTTCGTTATACTGTCTTATATATACTTTCACATATACAAGTTTCAACGCACACTTAATGGTAAACAAATACATTTCGGTACGCACTTTTTTTTAATGTCAACGGTATATTATTTTTATTTATTACGGCCTAACAACATATATTATATAATATAACTCGCATATAAAATCACATTAACGCTTTAAGTATAATAAACACAATGCAAAACGCTTTTCGTACGCAAATATTCTCATGCTCAGTATTCATCAAATCGTTCTTATATACTAATCGACCACGAATCTTGACACTTGCGTAGAGCAAAATAATAGACCGGCCACCTACACGTGGACGAATGAACTAGCCGCTTTCGCGATGTTTGGAGG
>UELU01138749.1:0-46261 GCA_900490025.1 Megastigmus dorsalis
AGTCAGAGTCTTTTATAGTTTACGTTAATCGTTTATTAAAGACTACCCGAGAGAGATCGCGTATACTTGCCGTGTGGAAGGACTGACTGTGATCGGCTCAATCGGCTCGATCTGTCTCTCATTGAAGCTCAAAAATAGTCTGATTAATGTGTCTCTCTGGATCAGGCAGGATACCTCGGTTGCTGCCGAAAATTTAGAGAGGTGGTAAAGATAAGTGTGTCATGAATCCGTCGAGTAATGACAGATCAGTGCGTGAAGCAATCAGCTGCGCTTAGTAGCTGAGCTGAACGCCTGACTCGCGAAAAATATGGTATTTAGGTGTGTGTGGACGACATTTGAAGAATTCGATCTCTGTGCTTTTGCGTATAGCCACAGCTAAAGAGATGTTTCGACAGAGGTCGATATGTGAAATGAAATGTTGTAATGAATATACGTTTCGGGACGTAACAGATGTAAAAAAAGAAAAAACTTCAAAACTAAAAGTTCAGATACTTAGATTATTAATGTAACTTAAAAGTGGTTATAGCTGTGTATATAAATATACAAATTTCTAATCTATTATAGTTTTATAACTATAATTTTTTATTTTTACAGTCTGCAAATTTCATTACTATCCCGTTTTATTTTTTTTTTTTAAAATTGTCCCAGTATACCAGAAATCTTCGGGTAGAAAGAAAATCACCCCATCTGAAAGAAGCGTTAAGAATCACCCCACCTAAAAGAAATGCTGAGGATCACCCCATTTTAGCGAAGTGATGAAGAACATTCCGTTTGGGACGTACTTTTTCTCTGAAGATTCTCAACGCTTCTTATAGATGGGGTGATTTTTTCCTACCCAAAGAAATATAATTTTTTTTAGAGTTTTTATAGATATATTTAAGACTTTGATTATTACATAAAATGATTAAACTATAAATAAAACTATGAATAACTATAGATGTAGAATGAAGATCGTGATGATATTTATATAAAAGTAAAGTACCCAATAGCTGAACAAACTGAAAATTTGGATCATTACATGGACATAGTCGGACATAGTAAAACACTACTATTACATAAGAGTATGAAGAAGAAATCAGTTCATTAGGATTGTTTATGCTATTAAATATATATGATTAAGTCCATTTTGTATTAAATTGAGTCTTGTATTTATTAGAATACAAAATAAAAAATTTCAAGGTTATAACATGTGTGATAGCCAAATCGTTATTCAAGTGTACATTCCACTTAGTTAGCAATGCCCTATAGCGGAACACATTTAATTTATATTGTCCAGGTTTAGGGATCAAGCGCTGTCCCCATATTGCTCCCAGTGCAATATAGGCTGTGCAGGTTTACGAGTCTATAAATTTACAAACCTAATTTTTTAATATAAATAAGCGTAAAAATGATTTTTTTTGCGTACATTATTAAAATAGACAATAAATCAATAATGAGATTTCAAATTTTCTAAAAATATCGCTTAATAGATTTCAAAACGTGGTTTATTTATTGTGGTATTCAAAATCTGTCCAGGTATCGGGTACTTTATCTTAGTACATTTCATTAAATTAGTTTAAAGATACAGAAGCTCTCTACTTTATGTTAATTTTTTGAGTTTTGATGGATTATGAGTTACGAGCTTATGATTTAGGTGAGTTTAAAATTTATGAGCTATTGTTGGATTATTGAGCTTGAAAATTCGTTTTTATGTACTACTAACTTATTCAAAAATTATTATAAGAACATTCTGTAAAAAACTTTTAAAAATACTGAAAAATAAAGAGAAATAAATTTATGTTCGGATATTAATTCTTTTATGTGGCAATATTAAGCTTATTGCACAGCTTTTATTCATTTTTTTTAAATTCTCTGTATAATTGGTGGGTAAGGTTTGACTGGTATTTGAATATTGATAAAAAAAATAATATATAAAGCAATTTAAAGCTTTAAAATTTTTCTTATCTACTCATGAACTGTACGGAAAAAAATCGCAAGCAGAGTTTCATGGACCTTCAAGCAAAATTTACCGAATAGCTTGAGCTGAACTCATCAAGCATGATATGATTGACGGTTACAGAACATCTACAGAACTAGTTCGGTAAATTTTGCTTGATCAATCGAGTAAAAGAAGTTAGGCATACTTTACCTAGCCAATCAAGTAATTATTGCTCGCGCGCTTGCATTTTCTGTTGCTTGCCGCTGTACTTAGTTGTTTACACCGTGTGATATGTACGTAAGAACCGACAAGCGTATTTAATACACAGGGTGTACAAATTCGGAAAATATTGAATATAAAATTAATGTTTACATTTTAGTAAAAGAGAGTGTATTATACACACTCGCGATTGGAATACGGCAAAGTAATCTTTGCTTGATTATTTAGACACTTTGTATTTGACTGTTATTTCAGTATGTATTACCGAATATTTTCAGTAACATTTGCCCAATAACTTCTATACATTTTGCTTAATTCCTGCTTCAGTGTAATCTGCCGAGCTAAATTAAGTAATGTTTGCTTGCGATTTTTTTCCGTGTGTTATTTAAAAATTGGTTCTAATTCAAATATTTTTAATGCATTTACGATATGGAAATGTTCTATTTCAACGAGTCTAAGTAGTGTAATGCACAAATTTACTCAGCTATCAGCAAACTATTTATTATCTAGTTTTTATTATTCTTAGGCAACATCTATTGATCTAAATTATTCCATTACCGTATAGAAATGCTTGCAAAAGAGAAATGCTTAAACTTCGTATCGTATCTCGCAAAGAAAGAAGAAATTATTTATAAAGCTCCAAGTTCTTTTCGAGTCTCCCCTTTATCGATCAAATATCATCGGCAGGAAGTAGTATAGCCGCGCTTCTGTAACGCAGACTCGGCAAAGTAAAATCCATCACGGTAGCCGATGTGTGCCATTAAGCAATAAACCCAACCCGATAAGCTGGATTTTATATGGTAGCACCTCGACACCCAGGGCCCGGTCAACTCCTGCGCAGGGGGAAAAACGCAGGCTCGCGGCTCTGTACTCTTCTCCTCGTCTCCCCGGCCGCCGCGAGGCCAAATGTAATTTCATCGGCTGGCCGCGCGCGCGAATGGCCTCTTTTTCAATTCATGCAGAAAATAGTCTGCCAGGAGCTAGAGAGAAAGAAGGAGCAGAAGGAGCAGAAGGAGCAGAAGGACTGGTACAGGAGTCGCGGTCGAGAGTATAATAAGAGGGCGCGCCGACTGACTGGCTCGTTCCTGCGTAGCCGGAGATTAAAGTTTCGCTGCGCGCCGCGGCAACGCGATGGTTATGGGTTAAATGAGGTGTGAGCTGTATCCATGGATGGTATCGCGAGCTCGCATCGGACCGAGGGAGCGAGGGAGCGGGCCGCGCGCAATAGCCAGATATCGAGTCTATATAGGTATATAGATGTGGGCATACCGGGCGCAGGAGGGAGCGTGGCTAGAGGTGCGCGGGGAGCCGAGCTGGTGGGCGTGGCCGCGGACTTGATATCAACGATGGCCACCTTTCGACTGTAAATCAATTGATATCACGGGCACATGTATAGGGGGGGGAGGAGAGGAGGGGAGCCACCGCCCGAGCGCCGGTGGCTGCCTCTCGTACAGTTGCCTCTCGTTGCGCCGCTGCTGCTGCTGCTGCTGCAGGCATGCGCCAAGTGCGACGCGCGCGCGCACCCAATCCGCGCCCGGATCGACCCGCCCCGACTCTCTCGCTCTCGCTCGCGCGCACCTCTCATATACATATACATGTACCTACATCAGTCTGGCTTGCGAGTGTGCGTGGGTGTATGTGCAGCTGAGCTTTTCCCTCATCGCGAGCTGCGTAATATCACCGAGTTTTTCCCCTCGTAGTTTTTCTTCTCTCTCCCTCTCGCTCTAGCTGCGTAAACGGAATTATTACCGCTAGATTTGCTCTGCGCCTATAGACTCTTGTGTGGCTTTCCCCGAGACCCCCGGGGGATTTATATTTATAAGCGTGTAGGGGGAGGAAATAATTCCCTTATACCTCGACGCGATGCATTAATGATGGGCTAATTTTGCCTGCATGCTGCCGCGCGGCGGCTGCAATTAGTCGCTTCAAAATATATATTATTAATTCTTAAGAGCTTCACCTCGAGAAAATGGCTTCTTTCTATAGTTTTTTTTTATCCGTCGATACAGTCCAATGAAATTCTGGAGCAAAAGGTCCATTTTACGGATTTCACTTTTCAATTTAATTCGAATCAAATGTAATTCAAGCTTATTTTTTCTTCATTTCAATGTTTATCGAAACGTGTTTGATTCTTTGGTAATGAAAGTACTGCATTCTTTGCATTTTACATCACTACCTATATCAAAGAAAGTAATTGTACCATTCCAAATGAAAATTATTAATTGTTATGTTAATATTTGAAAATTGATGAAAAGTAAGTAAATAAGGTAATAAATATAGAGTAGGATGGGTGAATAGTGAGTAAAAAATAAAACAATATCAGATTCATATTGGGAATATTTAATCACTTTTTAAATAATTTACACGTACAAATTTTCCGGGTGAACGTGTAATTTTTACGCGTGTACGTGCGTCCTCTCTGTTATTATGTATATTCGGTAAATAAATAACTAAATTATTTTGAACAGTCTATAAGCAATGACACCGCAAACGGCGTATTTTATGTACAGGTCGATTATCTTATAAGAGTCGTCGAATCGTCGGATTTACGGGCCGACCTCCATTTAGGTACTTTGCTATATATAAGGTTCTATTGCACATTGCAATTATATCTCGCTCGGAGTTATTTTACATTATTTTACAATAAATTAACGGAATCTACAAGTTCTCGCGCGAAGTTATATCGCGCTCTTAGGCGAAAATTCAGTTCTGTCACAAAAACATTCCCATTTCTCATACAAATATTACTATATCGACCTAATTGCGGCTTGCATATTTCATTTTACCAAATCTCCTTATTGTTTCACCTCAACAAATTTTTCTATCGTAGATATAATTATATGCAGTTGATATTTAGCGACTCGACAACTTATATATTTTAACATATTCAAAATCTGATTTTCAAAATTAGAAGATTCCAAAAGTTTACGCAATACATCATATAATTATTAATAAATTTTCAACATTCAATTTTCGCTGTTTATACCATTTTGTGGTAGCTTCTTTAGCGTACGCTTGCATAAAATTCTCGTCCTAATTACTTTTCACACTAAATATCAACTTTTCTTATCCAAAGTATAATCACACAAATTAAGCACACCTTCATCACTAAAAATTTTACATAAAAAAGAATAACATTCTTTAGAGGGAGACGACGAGGAAATATTTTCTGACATCACCAAATTATTACCAATATATATTTATAGATGATAAAACAAGTTTGTACAAGAAAATCTATGAGAATCGCTTTCTGAAAAATGATTTGAAGAAAGCGCTGCAATACATGCGCCCGAATAATCTGTATTTTCGAGTAGATAAAACTCCTGTTTTTGTTCATCGATGAATTAGAATAGTTCTGGTTACAATCGGTTTCGTTACACTTTTGTTTATTTTTTGTTTTGTTTTAATATAAAATCAGCAAGAAAATGGCACTGGTAATGTTAATTTCCTTTTTACAACTTTTCAACTTTGAGGTAACATTTCGAATGAAGGAATAATAGTTAATAATTATATGCATAGTATTTACCAATCGATACGATTTTTATATCACTCACTTGTTATTTAAAATTTAAATAATATCTAAACATCTGTAGCGACTGACTCGAAACGCGCGACACCGAAATATCGACCACTAGCGATATATTCGCGCGCGTTTAACGTTCTCTCTCTCTCTCTCTCTCTCTCTCTCACTCTCTTTCTCTTTCGCGCGCGCATCACATCCTCCCCCAGCTGCGGCTCGCTATGTAAGCAAATCCTAAAACGTCCATAAACTTTCCGAGCAAAATGCAGTTTCGAGGCGTAATAAATATCAGGAACTGTTTTTCTCCCTCTCTCGGCGGCGGCGGCGGCGCGGCGCTGCTGCTGCTTTCTCTCGACTTGAAACCTAGTGACTTGAACATGATTAAACGCGATCTGTTTTTTTTCTTTTGTTTTTCGTTAATCGAAGCTGCAGCGGAGCGGGCGAAAAAGGCCGCGCCTCGAGACGAGTCCTTCGGTACTCGACCGTTGGAACGCGTCGGGGCTGCCGCCGCTGCTCCCTGCGCAACGAATCTCGCGGAATTGACAAATGAGCCGCGCGTCTGAGCGGAGTCGCGGGGCCGCGGGATATTTGGTTTGTCGGCTGCACACGAGGAGCAGGTATAGAAAAAGGGGGGTGGGGGGAGTTGGCAGCCGTTCAGTTGGCCTGCAGCTCCGCGGCCTGGTCCATCTCCTCCTTGGAGAGCGGCACCGTCGAGTGGTTGTAGAGGCCCTGGGCCATCAGCTGTATCGCGAGGGGATTCTTCTGTCCGCTGGCCTTCTTGATCTTGGCCCGCTTGTTCTGGAACCAGATCTTGATCTGGGCCTCGTTGAGGCCGAGCTCCTTGGAAAGCGCCTGTCTGCGCTGCTCCGTCAGGTATTTGTTCTCGTCGAACTCGTGCTTCAGCCTCACGAGCTGCTCCGCGCTGAAAGCCGTGCGGGGTCGCTTCTCCTCGGCTGTCGCGGGCGTCGGTTTCTCGTTCGGCCGCTTCGGTCGCCTCGTCCGTGGACCTGCAACATCATTTACATTATTTTTTACTTTATTATTGCACAACGACAGACTCGCGCAGCTCTTGGCAGTCTGAGCCAGCCCGAGCCGCCTCTACTTTCTTTCGGCGCAGGGAAAGTCTTGTAAAACCTGAGTCTTTTTCTTACGCTGACTAGTTGAGCCATGGAAAATTCAGTTATAAAGCTTTACTCTTATAAAATACCTAACAATGTAATAGCTTTAGTTGTTCGGTGCAAATTATTCTAGTATTTGGTCGAATGATCATTGGAAATTAAATTTCATTTTTACAGTTCGTGAAAGCGGTGAAACCCCGGTATTAGAATCGTTGCATAATTATTGTAAGAAGAAAATGGTCTGCAGACTCTACGAAAACAATGTAGCGACACGTACAATATTGGTAGCTATCCTTTTTCTGTAAATAAGAGTACGATAATGTGAAGAACCAATAAATTTTTTGTGTTATTTCAAAAGGTGCAATAGAACGGTTGTTAATACTATTTTTAATTGCCAAGTTCCAGAAAATATGTCAATGAAATGACTACTTATGAGTAAATCACATACAAACAAAATGCTTAATGTTGTGTTGTCGTATACATGTAGCTAGTCAGCGTTTTCTGCTCTATGTTCGATCTAACCAAGGTATAAGCTAGATAGGCTTAACCCGAGCACACGTACATAACATACAGCCTTAAAATTTTTATTTATTTGAGATATGCTCGTAACGAATAATAGCAAATAAATCAACAAAAATTCTACCCCAATATTTATACAATAACCCACACAGCATGGAAAGTTGAAGAAACGTTTCTCTGAAAATTGTAGAACGTGTAAAAAACGTTTCAGAAACGTTGTAGAAACCTGGAAATTTCAGCTTTTGGTGTCTCAAGGATCGTTTTAGAAACCTTCGTGAAATATTTCTTGTATACGTGTACCCTCTAAATCTGAATAATAGTATTGTGGAATTTTCACTTATTTCTCATGTGAAGCCAATTGCCACTTATAAATGTGTGACATTGACTTATTTTGAATGCGAACTCAGTATTTTCACATATGAATAAGTGAAATTTTCACTTATTTTACGTGTGAAAAATACTTTCACACATGAATATGTTAAATTTTCACTTTTTTACACGTAAACTGATAATTTTACATAATAATATGTGAAATTTTCACATTTGTTTTTTAGGTCTCACATGAAGCATTTCTGAAATGTTTCTTCCGTGTTTCTGCAATTTTCAGAGAAATGTTTCCAAGTTTCCAAAGATACGCTCTAGAAACGTTTCTCCAACTTTTCTTGCTATGTGGGAAAATCGTTTAAACGACGAGGCTTTATAAAATTTTGTCGAGGAAAATTGTGAACTGATATTGTAAATGTATTTTATTTAAATTAACTATATTGTTAAACCTGTAAAGATAAATAAAAGTTTTTTTTCGCGTTTGCAGGAGAAATTAAATTCAAACTATGTGAAAACCATAAAAATTAAAAATTCTTATTTTTAGATCAATTGACTCATTAAAATTTTTTATATCAAGTTATAAGATTAAAACGAAATAACTTTGCGCATTACTTGTCTTTATCCGATACATAATTTGTTGAAAGTAAATTAAACTATTATGTTTATTGTCGTAAAATTTCAAATTTGTAAAGATTGAGTAAAGTATAAACTGTTTTTATTGTTATCTCTGATATTCTAACATAGCAGTAACTACATATAATTTTTAGATTTAAAATTTCTTTACATATTCTTAAAAATAAATATAAAAAAATAATTGAAAGGATTAAAATATAGTCAAGTTTTATGTACCCACAGTTTAAATTATGGTTGTACATGTACGTATAACATTTATTAAATATTTTTTTTTAGCGAAACTGTTGCACATAAAGTCCCCAAGAAAGTGAGATAATGTTTATTCTTAATAAAATAATCGATATAATTGTAGATGAAAACAAGTTATTATTTACGTTCAAATAGTTAAAGATTAAGTTGGTCGGATCAATTTATTTTTGACTAGTTCAAATTAGATTTGTTATACCATTTCCCAAAGGCGTAGATATACGTAAAATAGCGAGGAAATAATAGGTTTCCGCTTTCCCTATAAATTATAGAGATTATATTCGAAACTCCCCAGAACAATAGACAGTGAGGGAATATTAATAGTTGTCATTTGTTTGCGAGAAACGATAGGTTCCCTCGCGGAGCGGAGGAAAATTTCGCAGCGAATTTCAATCGCACGAGCATCGGCATCGGCGGACGGAGTAAATCTCGACACGTATACTCCTACTTTATTGGCCTATTTCTCAGACTTAACACGTCGAAGCATCTTCGTCGTAAATCAGGAAGATTATTATTATCGGCTGCTGGGGCCCGTCTCTCGGGCTGCGTAAGTCTCGGCGTGCACAGCAGCAGCAGCAGCAGCAGCAGCGCGCACCTTTTGTACCGGAGAGCGCACCTCTAGCTCGGAAACTCAGAGTCGGGCCGCTCGCACACATATCGCGCGCGGCCGGGTTGCTCGGACTGCAGCGGCTCGATCTTTTCGGCTCCGCAGCCTGCGGTGCGCATATTCTCTCGCGCGCACTTTGTGTTATCCGCTAATAATTCACGGGGCGAACATCGGACGCCATTCGCGCGGGGCTCCCCTCTACAGTAATTGCAAATAAATCAAACGGTAACGATCAACAAACAGCGGCTTATCACTCTGCCTCCATGGTTGTGTGCGCGGCGAGAGCAAGACCCGGGACTGCGCATGCAGGAAGAACGAGGGAGGAGGAGAAGAGGAAGAAGAGAGATTGCGCTCCGTTAAAAACTCGACTGTTAAAGCGGATATGCGTCTGTACTGCGGTGAAAAGCTGCGCGAACGAGAGCAGAAGAAAACTGTATTAATGCGCAGGGCAATGGCAGGACATTTTAAAACCTGTACACTTATTCAAAAGAGTCTTTTTATTTTAAATTTAACGTTTATTTTATATTCAAATGATTCTATTTGAAAGCACAAAAAGTAGAGAGAACTTTTTGTATACGTAGAATGGGTTTCAAACCTGACTTTTTGTTAAATAGATTAAAGTGCACTCATAGAATATGGATAAGCTACTTTTTTATTTAAAGTTTTTTTTTATAACAACAGTTCTAACGGTACACGACACCAATTCGATGCATGGATTTAAAAAAGTTACCACTCCAGATTTCCCGCTGCTCTACTCGATCGAAGACAAATGGCTCGGTGTGTTCATTGAATATTATCAGTGCTTATGCGCCGCGCGGCTACAAGGATTTATCGCCCCTATACGACACGACTATATTCGGCAATTCTCTCCCTTCTTGGCTGTCCCCTCTTGGTTCCCTCGTATAACACGCTCGCTACTGCAGACGCACGCTATCGTGTTTTAGTTGACTATCGCGACGACGGCTGTAATCGAGTGCCGGTAAGCGCGCCACGGTGAAAAACGAGATTTTGACCGCATCGGGGATTTATGGCGCGTGTGCCCCGAATGAAATTGATCTCTTATCCCGCGGAATGTATCGGGAATACGTTTGATACGCAGCTTTCCGTATACGCGCTTACGAACAATGCTTCAACGTTCGCTCGTACAACGGACTTTTAAAGTTCCATTTTATGTGCGCGCAAGAATAAAAAATGGATAGATGTACACTTTTTAAATCGAATAACTTAGTGTAACTACGTTGCGTTAACGATAAACAAAAAAATGGCGTGTGAAACTTTAATGCGCGCACACCGCGACTTGGTCTAAGTTGCAAAAGATGATTTATTTAAACAATGCCTACAAGCGCGAATCGGTTATATAGCGAGGCGTAAATAACAGATTGTCTCGCGCGAGAGGAGCGAAATTATAAGTATAGAGAGAGAAAGAGTAGCCCGTAACAATAATACTGTAGCAGTTGCGAAATTTCGCGTGCAGCAGCAGCTTGACTCGGAGTCGCGTGCGTCGACAATACTTTAATACGCGTATGCATGCGTATATATATATATTCTTGCGTATATACAGATATATGTGTGTCAAAGCAGAAGATTATTATTTACAACTTTCTAAGAGACGCGAGAGAGCCTGGCGCGGAGTCGTCATTCCGTTACTTACGAGATAGCGCGCGCCAAGTAGGAACAATTTTATTACCATCGCGTTTAATAAGTTAGACTCCGCGACAGCAGCTTATTTCAGCATTCCCCGCGAACGCCTTATTTATTGTTCGGCTTCAAAACTATTGACATGTAATTTTGACGTTCTAGATAAAAAAGCACATCGTACGTACGTATATACGCGCCATTTGCTAAGAACCGTAAAAGCAACATTTAAATGTGCTTTATTTCCTTTGCACCATTGTGCGAATTCTTTTCCGATCTGCACCGTGACTCCGAGAGTTCAACTCGCCGTCGATCTTTTGCGGAGAAAGTTTTTGCAAAGATTCCGGCGAGATTATTTCTAGGCTTAATGCCGACGCAAATATTATTATTTAATATATTAATGTTTGCAATTTAAACGTCAGATTCTACGGAATGTTTACTGATATAGATCTTTAATTATCCGTGAAAGGTATATACTTGATAGCTTAGGTGCTTATTGCTAATAATCAAATACTGCTATGATTATAGAAGAAACTAAACGAATAATGTAATTAATTGCAAAAGTTAGGAAAAGAAATACATTTGAAAAATACGCACATACTAATAACATTGATAGTGTATTGAATTCCGACATTGAAAAGTACTTTCTCAAAATAAATTTTCGCTACGCTACAATCGAAACGACAAGTTAAAAAAATTGTCTCAGCTGCATGAACGCGGAGAAGCGTATAAAGGAACATGCAGGTAGAAGTGGCGCGCGAGAAGTGGATCGATAGCCGAAAGGTTTGGCCACCGCAGAGAGTCATCGTCGCCCCGCACTGCCGCATATAACAGCACGCAGAGCACACGGACGAGTATTCGCTCCTCGTTTCCGTCCTCGGCGGCGGCAACCTCTGGAGTATAACGAACAGCGCTCTCTAATTACTCGAGCCCAAGTCTCGCGCGCACTCGTGTCTCCCCCTCCTCCCCGAAAGCGCGAAACTCCCGAGCACAAGCCTGAGCAGGGCTCATCCCCCGCGCAGAGCCGAGAGAAGCCCGAGAAACCAATAACGCGCTAAGACGTCTGCCCGCTCGTTGCAGGAGAAGCAGGGAGAGAGAGAGAAAGCTCCGCGGAGATGCGTACAGTTGGGCAAGTTCGCGTAGGTGTCTACCCCCCAGGCGCATACCGAGGACGCGTGCCGCGCGCGCGGGAACCACCGATTCCCATCTCCACCCTCTGAGTTAGACGTTAGACAGGAGCTGGTGGTGCTGCTGCTGCGACGAGGGCTCCGAGGCTTCCAGGGGAGCATCAGTGGTGATGGGCCGCCTCGAGCGCAACGAATCTTCGTCTCGCTCGCTCCCGCGTTCTCGATATTTCCGAATGACTCGTGAACGGCGCGCGTCTTTGGTATGCGCGTCTATTAGTATGCCGTTGCTTAATTACGTGAGTTGCTCCCACACACACATATATATATATATATATGCCGAGAGCTACCGCTAGACTTGCTCCTTCTCGCCTACGTAGGAGCGCGTGATGCGCGAGCGAGCCATTAATCGACTTTGAGAAAACTGCTCTGACTCGGCAGATCTACAAGCGTATATCCCCGCCAACTGTAACGCGTCTATTGGCGCCGGGCGAATTGCTCCTATTCTTTCCGCTTAGTTTTTTCCCTCGCTCGTTCCGATTGCTGCAGATGTGCAAATGCGACGACATTTTAATTCAGCGCGATCAAACTGTATATAATTTCCTCGAGTTCCGCGAGGTGTGATTTTCTCCAATTACTATTATCGCCTACCGCGCGCTATGCTACTGCTTTTAATGCGCCGCGGCCTGTACAGGAGCAAAAACTCGAGCGCGAACCTTATAAATATTTAACGCCGCGACCAATTTAAGCAGTCTTGATTTATGGTAATTTTCGTAATGCCTTTATACCGAACTGTAGAATCCGACCATTTGTTTTTAGTCGATTTGACGCGTAGTCGCGAATTCATCGTTTATCCCGATAAAAAGTATTCAACAATTTCCCATCTAATTGTACAAATAGCCGGCTCAACTTACACTCTGTGGAGCTGTTGGCAACTTCTTGCGCGCGGTGAAGTAGCGTTGCATAATCGATGACCGACGTACGTTCGTCTGCTGTAACCAGTAGTCGGCAATTAATCCGTAATTTGTAATTATTAGTTGCAAATACGTCAATTTTAATACACAACATCAATCTCGCGCGAAAAACGTGTGTGTAACTCAATTTTATAGATTCAAAAGCGTATTTATACATATACGTAGCAGCTCACTCCACTCGACTGATTTTTCAGCGTTACCCTGCCGCCTTCGTCCACCGAATTTTCCCCAAATAGATTTTTTTTTTCATTTCCCATCGGTCCGCGTCCGTATTCCCTTTTTTCTTCCTCCCGCGCCCGCCGCGATCAATGGCCGCAGGCATATTTCGCCGCTATCGAATTAGCATATAGAACCCGTGTATAGCAGCCGAGTGCGCGTGCAGCAAGAGGTAAAACGGCTAAAAGCCCATATAAAGCGCAGTTCTCGCTGCTGCGGCTAATGTCATAGCGGTGCGGCCGCGCGTGCGCCGTGCGTATAAAAGATAATCGCCCTGTGCGCGCGTGTGTGTGCCAGTCGCCGTTGGTTTACGCGCCTCGTTTGCGAGCGTCGGGAAATTGATAATATTCGAGTGAAATTCTCCGCGGCGCGCGCGCGGAGAGAGGAAAAAGGCTGCGCATAATTAAATGTAAACGCGTGCGCGGCTCTTACCTGCGCGAATATTAGCCTCGTGCTGCAGCTAGGGATGCGCTCGCCTATACGATGATTACGTGATTATACCGGACAAAATCTTTTATTAGCCGCGCGCTTTACCAGCAGCACCAGCAGCTAATACCTTCCTTTGGATTATGCTTCTTATTAGCTCTGTGTGTATAGAGACGCTCCCTCTCTCTCTCTCTCTCTCTCTCTCTCTTTCCATCCGAGCTTTTCTCTAATTATAGTAGCGCATTTGCAACTAAGTGTACAAATTACACGCCACGCGGGGGGATTTCATCATTTTTGAACGCAAGGAGATTCAATCGATGTCAATTCCCTTATGCTTGTGCGGCTGTGCTATTGCGGGAAAACTTTATTTTTAATACAAGCTTTCTTCTCGTCCATGAAAACGCAATTTTATTGACCGAGTGTAAAGTTAATCATATAATAACCGCGCCGCTAAAGCTTCGAGTGAACCTAAAAATCATTAGTTTTACCAGTTGCGTTAGAGACGCTACTTACAGAATAATTGATTTTTCGCATATAAAATTTGTACCGCGCGCGCAGACGTATGCGTCATTAAAAGCCAGTGAGCATTAACAGCTGCTTAATTGATCGAATCGATGCGAATCAATACCAGCGTATAGGTCGCGAAACGCAAGGAATATATTGTAAAAAGCCGATGGCTTTGCAGCTTCGTAGCCAATAAATCTCGCGATAACTGAATTTTTGCTTCGCGACGATCGGAGTGCTGACATCAAATGACGAGCCGCTGCTGCACAGAAGAGACGCTCGTATCGTAGGAGAACATCTGCAGCGGTGCAAAGTTTCACGAAGAGGCTCATCGGGAAAAAAGAAAACATCGCGAATCAATAAGCGCGGTGTATTTTTATTTGTGCACCGTACATCTCGTCGATGTAATATAACGAGGGCCGAGCGGCTGAATTATGACTGTGATCATTAGTTAGGTAAACGAGGCTAAGTGTGTCGACGTGCCAGACCGAGTGGCTACGGCCTTGCGCAGGCGACATTCGTTGGCGGATTACACGCGGAATCATCGCCCCTCGAGAACTCGTGTATCCCTGTGTTTGCTTGCGCGCTTCAATTCTGCACAATTGCGTGCATTTGTATCGTACCGTGGGTATACAGAAAGTGCTTCCACAGTATAAAAAGAACGGATACTTATAACGGATAGTTTTACGACCAAAGCAATAAAATAAGTGGGTACTCATGATCTGTACAACCAAAATATTTTTGTAATTTTTTTTTCTTCTTATATTTGAAAAAGCGTGCCAAAATTATTATCGTAAAGCTTATAATTGAACAATTATTTAATACGAAGCTATAACATTAGTGCCTTATTTTGATCTTCAATTAAACCGTTCTGTGATACAAATTCATGTCTGTACAATTTTCTTTTTTAAAAGAGTAACATTATTAACATGTTATGTATGTCGAGTTCAAGCAGCAGACTTATATATATCTTCCGATTAAACGTAATGACAGCCAGGTGCTATTATTCACAGATCCGCGATGATCGATTCGCGATGTTGGCACAATTTACAAAACGCGCGTAAGCAAAACCGACTTTATTCGAAGTAAAAATGAAAATGAAAGAGCCCGAGCAGAGAAGCGCAGAGTGCGCGTAGATGTGCAGTATCGCGAGCGACGATTAAGAGACACGAAACGCCACCGCACGTCAGATCCGGTAAAGCTCCAACGGCAGCAGCAGCAGCAACAGCAGCGGTAGAGCGCGTGGTTTTCAAGTCGGTAAAAATGTCGCGGGGAAATCGCCGCGGATAATTGTCGAATTTTCGAGATTCTGCGCGAGGCCAAAAAGGCGCGGCTGTACGCGCAGCTCCTCCGAGACTATATTACGAGCACGGCTAATCCACTCGTTATACGCGAGGAGACTCGTCGCCTCGAGAGAGAGAGAGAAAGAGAGAGAGAGAGCATAGGCTGCGGTAATTAATTCGTCGGTCTACAGGAACGGCGCACGAGCCGCGTAATTAGCAATTTCTTCAGCCGGGGATAGAAAAAGAGAGACTCTCTCTCTCTATCGCGGCTGCATGCGCGCTCGGCGGACTTTTTGCTCGCGAGCCGCGGGAAAACGCGGCCCGCGCGGCTCCAGCAGTTCCACGAATCGCTCCGCGCAGCGCCTCGGGCGATCTTTGCGTTCGCGGCGTCCGCAATGCGCGCGGCGGGCTCCGCTGCCCTCGGCCCGTGCCGCGGAACGCCATCTGAATCGATACTCGCCGCTGCCGCCGCTGCTGCTCGCCTGCAGTTGCGTGCAATTGTGTGTGTGCGCCGCGGCAAGAAGTTGCTCCACACGACGTCTATATACGTGTGTCCCGCGCGTCGTATCCGAAATCAAGACGTTCCGAGGGGCTTTTGTAGATGGAGAAACTTTGTCGTTTTCCTCGCGGAGCAGCGGAGCTATATACGGGGAGTCGCGCGCGACTCGCTCGGTGGAAGAAAAAAATGCGAAATAGAGGCGATCGCTTACTAGGTCAAGACTTTTTCACCTTTTTTTTCTGCCAAGTTGAATCTTTTTTAAGGCTTCGGTTTCTTGCTCAATCGCGCGATACGTATCAGGAAATCTTCGGAGCATCGATCGCGGCTCCTCTCTGTATACCCATTGCTTTGCTAAATAAACAATACCTCAACGTTAAAACTTGTGATAGCTGCAGGTAAAGAACGTATGAAAAAAATAAATGTTCAATTTCCTGTGATTCGCATGTGATTTCTTCACGATTTATTAAAACTATGTACAGTTTGTGCGTTTGTAACGTCTGTAACATTCTTTTTATCAATAAATGCTTATGACTTGAAATATAATAAAATGATTAATCATGTTACAGAACAAAGAAGCATGCCGAATTATGATAGGAATTATCATGATACGATGATATGACTAATTTTGTACACTTGCAAGAAAAATACCTAAGTGAGGTAAAAAACAATTTTGCTTTTAATTTGAAATTCTTATCCAATGAATAACCCCTTTTTACTTCTACACTATTTTACTTTTTTTTTATTCGATAGAGTTTTTAACTATATAGTGCAGATTGATATATCTAATTTAAATTGTGCCATATTGTGTATAGTAGTAAATTCATTAATTTATGTATCGCGAAGCCGAAGAGTCGTGAAATTCTAGGAATTTCTAAGAACGTATTTTCGTATTAATGAGAAATTTACACATGACTGTATTTTCAACTGAGCAATCATGCCTTTGTAATGTGATTCTGATAAGCTAATTTCTTTCATCACTTGTCACGTTAAAATGAGTTTTCATTTGATTGATACGTTCAATTACAAATATTAACAGATTGTAATGCTCAGTTTTTCGTCACGTATAACAAATTCTCGCCTTTCATTCTGACTGCGCGTAACTCAAATCATTTGAATTTAGAAAAAAAAAGTCAATAAAACAGAAAATACTATTCCATTGGCCATGGACACTATTGGAATTACAATCGGCATACCGACGAATAGAGTATCAAGTGTACCTAAGTAGGTAGTACAAAATGATATTGTTAGTTTGAAAAAGCTCACGTTTTCCAAACGGCATTTCATCGGATAAATACTCGAGCGGGTAGATCCTTACGTGATTGCGATGATTACTTACTTCGTCCTGAGAACAAAAAAGAAAATATACAAATTAAAATTTTGCCATTGCAACAACACAAAACACAAAATAATAAATAAATGTTATATCAATTATTCAAATAAAAAGAAAAGCAGAAAATGATCGTAATCAAAGGAAAACGGGTTGTACGTATTTTTTTTTTGTTATTTTGATCATCGCCTTGTATAACTAGCGCAATTCGACAAGTTTTGCGGTAGACAGCTGACAACTTACTTAATTCTTTTTAAGCGATATAACCTCGAGTTAACGGATCGATCGGTCGGCCACGCTCGAGAAGCTATGAAAAGACTAGCTGCCTCGCTTTATGCTTATAGCCTTTATGAAATAATTGGGTTGAGCTGTACGAGCTTTTTTAAGTCGGACTCGCGACGTAGATCCTCGAAATCAGATGACAATTGGAATTTTCATGAGTCGCTGAAAAATTCACACATCATTGTGTAAGCTGCTTTTATCGCGACCTTATACAGATATAAACCCTCCATTATTGCTATATTTACCGATGTTTTCGAGCAGCGTGTAGCGTGAATCACGAGTCGCTACAGTTTTCATTTAACCGTAACTCGTTATTTAATTTTTTACACGAAGCAGAAGCTTCGGAGGTATCATGAAGAACAGCAGCAGATTCATCTTGAACGGTTTAAAAGTAGAATTCATCATCTAAGTTCATTTGAGAATAAATGAATAATGCTCTGGATGTTGAACAAATCTTCATCATTTTTACAAGATTAAAATTGCTTGTGAAAATGCAAGATACTTTGCGTCTCGTATGAACCAAGTTTACTGATAAGCGACAATGGCGCTTCCTATCATTGAGCAGTAATTCTTTAAACATTGAACCCAAACAATCTTGTCAACGATTAATATTCATTCGATGCTAAATGACTTCGTACTCGTCTTTTCCTACATTTCAATATGCAAAGATTAATAAACGCAGAATACATTTAGTAAGAAAGATGTTAGACGACAACTCGACTTGGAACTTATCCGCACAGTGATAGGTCGATCGGTAATTAAATATTTCTGCCTGTATCGAATCAAATTGTTGTCCGAGTAGGAATTGCAGGGAAATCTCTCTGGAAAGGCGCACATCATCGTGCATTCACGGTGCGCAGCGCGGGTCTCGAGTCCGCGAGTCCCAGCGGCTTGTTTTGCCGCGGTTAATTGCGGCGAGCTTCGATTGGCAATTTTCGATCGGCAAACTATCGACACTTCCATTCCCGGCAACTTGAATGACCACTATTGGAAGATTTCAATCTCGCAGCTCTGACCTGATATAATTCCAGTGCGCGCGAATTGCCGTTTTGTCAAGTCCCTGCGCGCATTTTCGGTAATTAAATCGTATATATATATACATTTCTCAACGTTGTACATCGTGCATAAATAATTACTTTATGAATTTCGCCTTCCTTTAACGTCCAATGCATGCGTATCTGCGATTTCTGCATTTGTATAAGGTGGTTAAAGTTTTTATTTCTGCACGGATATACATATGGCTGCTCGTATACCAATTGCTCGTGCATCACATATATAAATTTAATTTCTTATTCATTTCGAAAATTAGTTATCATTCAAAGGCTTATGGAAAATCAATTAGGTTGCTTATTATTAAGTCTATTTACTTTACGTCAATTATTTGTCTCATAAATTATTGATAAGAAAATAATGGAGCTGCGGAGTCTTCGCCAGCAGAAAAAGAATATTCGTCGAATATCCCACATATAACTTCTTATATATTCGCGGCTCGATTACAGTAAATATCAGCGAGTTGTATTACTAAAAGCAGCGACTCAAATAGTTCAAGCGTACCCAACCCGAACCCTCTCTCTCCTGAATTCCTGAAAGTAAAGTCTTGAAAGAGTCGTTTCACAAGCAATCATAGCCAATTACTTTTAATTCGAGCGCCGCTCGACGCATGCGATCCAGAGGCGCTCGGTTCTGGTATACATACGCGTTAGGAAAAGAAATTTTGTCAACAGCGCGCGCGAGGCTGCACGAGAGGGCGCAGAGCTTGGAGCGGCGACAGCGCAATGCGATCGGCGGACGGCGGCACGGGGCGAGCGGGGAACGGCGCGGACCGGGCAGCCGCGGATTATTTGTCGGCGCGCTCGTTACATTGATATTAATTGCTCGTTCCAGCGGTGGCAGCGGGGCCCATAAATCGGTGCAGCTCGCGACTCGCGGCTCGCCTGTGTTGGACTCTCTCTCTGTGTCTACGTGTGTGCGCGTGTGCGTGTGTGTGCTATGCCCGCCGCGACACTAACTACGACTTATACCCAGCCCATGCCCGTGTATATACGCTCGCATATTTATTTCTCCATAAACACACAGACACGATCTGCACATAGATATAGAGGGTAAAGGCGAATGTGTATTGGGTGTAATGCGTTCCCACGGATGCCGCGACTAAACATCATTTCTATAACGATTCTCAATGTAGCCGATAGCCCAGGCGAGACTGTGCGGTACCACCCGCTTCTCGTGCGCTGCGGTATTAGGAACGCCTCTCTCTCTCTCTCTCTCTCAACTGTATCCGCGTATGTGTATACATGTGTGTACGTGGCCAGGTATATGTGTAAAGGCATAAGATCATGCGGCGATTTAACGAGCGGATCGAGGCCCCCCGAGCCAAGAGAACGTATGGCAGCACGAGAGAGTATGGCCAATCGGATGTATTATATCTGCCGATCGGATCTAGCGTTTTAACGCACGATTACTGCGCGCGCTATGCTCGTACCCAGCTCGGCTGCGTTTCCGCCTCTCTCTCTCTCTATGTGCATTGCGGCCGAGAGCGGTTGCACTCGCGTTACGCTCGCGCAGCTGCTATACGCGCGGTGCATTACGTTTTCCGTTTCGGGTTAATGCGCGACTAATACAAGCGCGCGAGCGGCTAAACTCTTTCCATTTAGTTTGGCTTGAGTTGTAGCTCGAGTTCTGTGCAGACACGAGTATCTGGGTTTGTGTGTGTGTATGACCCCCCCAGTGTTGGAACTTTCTGCAGCTCTTGCTTCGCGTTTATATCGAAAATGTGTGATCGGGCTGACAAGATAATTACGAGATTTGCGAGGAAATCGTGCGAGAGGACCTTGCGATGCTAAAAGACTCGTATTCATATTATAATAGGAAAGTGTAGATCTGCCTATTGTTTTTGGAACAATCGAGTGGAGTACGAATTAACGAGTCTATGTTTATTGAAGAGATTTAGTAGTCTATTGTTTATTAAGTGGATCGACGTAATACATGTTTTTAGAAATGGTTAGTTTTGATTCGTTATGTAAGAATTAAAATACTTTTTACATTAATACAGATTCCCTCGAATGGATACAATTTTCATTGCTTATCGAGGTAGTTTAAACATAGTATCATTATCGATAGCTTGATAAAAAAACATTTTGGGCGCAAGTTAAAAATTAACACATATATGTAAAACAAAAAGTGTGTCGCAGGTTGCAGGAAGTATAACGGAAAGATGCCAGGGGTGAAAAAGTCGCGAGCAACATGCGATCCGCGCATCAAAGCGCAATAAGACGCATAATAAATTTAACGCGTAGTTAGCACTCACTTATATCGAAGAGCGATTAGCCGGTACAATTTGCAGGCCCGAAACCTAATAATTCTTCAATGCTCGATCGATCAAGCAAGGTATACAAGCCCTCGCTCGCATTACCTGCACAACAGGCATAGAGCCAATAGCCGCATTCGCGTATAAGCGCATCGCGCGGGTAGTAGTGGATCAGCTGTATTCCCTGAAATAGCTGCGCACCTCGTGTACAAGAGAACGCAAGCCGAGTGAGAGAGAGAGAGAGAGAGAGAGCACCAGGCGGCCGTCCGCGAGGCGTGTCGCGCGATCCTGGCACACTGCACGAAGCCGATAAGAGCGAGAGAACGAGGCGCGCGTGAGCGAATCATGACTGATAATCCGTTTGACGAGGCGCGACTTTGATAAATTAACTCGTTTAAATATCTCGTGTATGCACACACGGTCCTGCACACGAGAGCAGAGAGAGAGAGAGAGCGAGAGAGGCTCTACAATTAGAGCTGCAACTCGTAACGGCAATAGTGGAGCTATATAGCCTCTAGAAGCTGGGGATCGTTCTGGAGATAACGCCGCGCAATTCGCTAATTTGCAATTCCTTCGCGGGTTCTCGCGCAAGCCGCGCACTAATTTCCCTGTTTCGTCCTCGCGGGGATATATTATATGTCACGTCTAACATCGACTCGATCCCCCAACTATACTATCTTTGTCTTTCCCATAGCTTACTATATGCTTACTTGCTCTTCATCTCGTCTCTTCTATAGCATTTTATACTATACCCTTTTTTATTGCAATTGCCAAAATTGAATTGGTACGCTGATAATTTTATAACATAAAACAAACCCATTGTTGCTTAAGAAGTTGCATTTATTTATCTTTTTTCCTTTAGATATAATTAAACTTATTAATTTATTGTTTCGTCGTGTGTTTCGGCAGTTTTATATACGCAGCATTAATGCTATTCTCCTCTATTTTCTGAGTGACTCGGCGCAAAAAGTGTTAGAGCGTAATCATCACGAATGTATCTACGGATGAGAGGGCGCAAGGCGAGCGTAAAAGCGAGCGAAAGAACGAGAGATTGCGTAGTTTGAGCGAGCGTCAAAGTCAAAGAGAGAGGGAGAGAGAGAGAGAGAGAGTGAGAGAAAGAGAGACAAGCGCGCGAGTGGGACACGAAGAAACGGAAAGTTCGGAAGAACACTTTTGCCGCAGGAAAATAAGTCTTGACAAATGGGAGCTTTAGGAGTGACATTTAACTCGTCGGGGAAAACATCTGCTTGATGGAAAATTCATTACCGGCGCAAATAAATCAACCTAACTTAATTAAACAATGGAAATGCGCAAGCGGCTGTTCAGACAAAAGCCAGTATTGTGAACCGTGTGAAAATACGGGAATGTTTTCTGACGCACTGCACAATATGAAGTAACATATATTGCGCTCAAAATTATTCTGCAGCAATAATACTAATTTGCTCAAAAGCTGATATCTATTTTTATACGTTTCAAGGTAAGCAAGTTTGAAAAAAAAAATACAATGCGCAAGTATATCGGAGAATAATAAAATTAAGAGCTACATAATATTACAAAAAGTTTAATCGCTAATCAAGAGTCATTTTTAATTATTGCGCTTCTCTGGTAACTCATATATATATGTACGGGCGCAGCGAGTAGTATCGTGAATTTCTTAAGCAGTCCTCGGAAATATATATTTTGCGCACAGGGAGGGAAGAAAAAAGTTTCGGTGAGTTGCGGGAAAAACGCACAAAGTACTGTAATTATCGAATAAAAGGAGGACGAAAAGGCGGAAGGATAGAGATAGGGAGGGAACGAGAGAGAGCGAGCAAGAGCGAGCAAGAGGGGTGCGCGCGTCGCGAAAAGAGGATAAAAAGTAGAACAAGAAAGAGAGAGCGCGACGAAAGCCACGTGCAAGCGACAAGCGCAGACAGAATAGGAAGTGCAGAACGAAAGGAGAAAGAGAGGAGAGCCGCGCGCAGTGGTATACATATATATATATATATATATAAGACTATATACGCGAGAGCTGTATATAAGCGCGACGAGGACGGAGCGACTGCGCTGCTGATCGCTGAGGAGCGGAGAGAGGGAGAGAGAGAGAGAGAGAGAGAGAGAGAGAAGCGAAGGAGAGAAGGAGATAACCGCGGGGCCGGGTGGTTGAAATTAATGTTGCCCGCTTAATTGGAGCCACCGAGGAGAGTGTGTGTGGCCAAAGCGGTGCTCAGCCGACGGAGCCCTTGCCTCGCCTAACCGACTGCTGCACCTCGAGTGTACAGCCAAGGCGCCGCGGACGGCTTTCGCCTTCCTCCTCACTCCGAGAGCGCACTGTTTCTTCAAAATTTTGTATGCCAATCTCTGTGGACATTGAACCCTTCTAATAGATGATCGAATTCTTTGATTACCGCGCGCTATATGCTCTCCCATTTTTCTTTTTCTTTCGGAGCGACCCAAATCTCTCTCTCTCCCTCTCTCTCTTTAGCTCTTCTACGCTAATTATACTCCGCTTTCATGCATGGGAATTATACTCAACCCTTTTTTTTCTATAGCAAGGAAAAAGTCGATTTTTAGCGATTACCACTTCTAAGTCAAAATTTGCACTCTGATTTTATTATTACTGGTAATAAGAAATATTTTACTTGACTCTCGAGTTAATGCCAGTTCCATGGGTTTCTTACTACCAACGAATTCAGTACAATATTAAGCTCTGAAATTAACTAATTTTTCAATCAACGCAAAGCGCATAGTGTTATATACGTAATGATAAGAATTAAGAGCGACGAGCGGTAGAAGTTTATGCGGGGACAAGGGCAGAGATTATCGACTTCCTTCCTTATACACATTGTAATGCAGGAGTTGAGGACGCGATCGATCACGCGCAATATCACATTCAATTACACGAGCGCGCGGCTTTCGTTACTTATACTGCACGCGTTTTCAACCGACTTGTATATTATACTTGATGTATACGTATACAAGTATATACATATAGAGAAAGAGAGAAAGAGAGAGAGAGAGAGAGAGAAATCGAATGGTTATACAGCACACGCTGATGGCCCTCTTTTTGATTGCCGCTTGTCGTTCGTGATTGATGTCGAGAACAAATGAAAACCACTTCCTTAATGCCTCGGCTGAGCGCGAGAGACTCTCTTTCTCTCCTCGTCTGCCGTGGCACACGCAGTACCTATATACAACATCTTATACATCGAGCACATGGCTAATTTTTGGGGTCTGGCGTGCAGCTTATGAGTCCCGAGAAAGAGAGAGAGAGAGTCAACGAGCTACGGGCATGTATATAAAGAAAGGCGGGCGCAGATTAGCGATCACAGCGCGAGATTATTTCACTGCCGAAATTAGTGCTGACATGCTGCTACGCTGCTCTCTCTCTCTCTCTCTCTCTCCATTATTCGCGTGGCAATTTGTTTTTTATTCTTAATTCGCTTTTAATGCCCTTATTTTTTAAGCGATCTCGAGGCACTGCACGATATTCGCGCGTGCATCGGTATAATACCGCGATCGTGTGTCGCTCGCTCCTGCGCACAACAGTTAAATTTAAATGAATAATTGATATTTAACAAAGGAGGGCCTTTAACGTCGTGAGATTGAAAGCTGTTCCAATTTTTCACGAAATAACATTTTGTAAGATTACGATTAAAGGAAGCGCTTCGAGTTTAAGAAGCGTAAAAGCTATTTCGAGGGGTTGGCGATCTTAGGCCAAAGTCGTCGCGCCAAAGTCGTCGCGCGGAGCAGCAGCTCGCCGTATACACACACACACGTACAGTGGATAATTGTTGAACGGGAACTCGACGCACCCCAAGCCAATCATCCCCACTCGTCTCGCTCTCCCCCTTTCTCGTACACACGAGGCAGTGTCTCTCTGGTTTTTGTGCACGAGGCGGTAGGCATGCAGTAGTGGCGTTTTATCCGCTCGCGTCGGTACAAGCGCGTCGGTGGTGGTCCGCTGGCGCACGACACGCCGACTAAAGTATAACCCTCTCTGCGTGGGACAAGCGAGCTTACGGGTTTTCGGCACGCAACCAAAGCCTAATGTGTTAATATAACGTATGAGGGGACGAGAGCCGAGGGCGCGGTGCATGTCCTGACCTCTCCACTATCCCTCTCTCTCTCTCTCTCTATCTCTCTTTCGCTCTCTAAGTAGCCTCTATACACGCGCAGTTTACGCGCGAATATTTTTGCACGCGTGTTCGATCGACCAAACTTTTGCTCAGCTTACGTGGATCTCTACGTTTTATTACGATGCGGCGATTGGCTCTGCAACTATTTGAAATTCGGGTTTAGTAAAGTTTTCAAAGTTATAATCAAATATTGTCGCTTGATGTATAGGTGATTTAACCGATCCCTTTAGTATGCGCAAATTAATTTGATTGCAATCGTCATGATTACACTTTGGACTCGATAAGAAACGTTGAATGCAAGTGCACGTGTAAACATTATCAATTTCAACGCAAGTTTTGAAAACACATCATATGATTCTGAAAAGAAGTCTGTTAGAAGGTAAGAAAAAAAGACTTTCGATGATATCACCTTGACGCTATCTCGAGGTGTTAAATGACGCAGAATGACTGCAGAAAAATGAGAACTCGGAAGAGAGAGACTTGATTTGGATGAATAATAATGAAGTACGCGTAGTGTCTCGTTTCTATGAATAATACATGTATAAGCTAACGAAAGTAAAGGAAAACACGCGAATCGGCCACGGAGCCAGAAATAAAACGACTCCTAAATAAAACGTGTATATAGGCTGCAAAAACCGTCTCTAATTCTACAACATATTTTTCACACTGTCATTCTAAAGAGGTTTATTTATACCTATTGGTTTCTATACTTATTTTTCTTTTTAAATATAAACACACCGATATAAAGTATGTTCCACTTTGCATCGTGTATCGATATAATAATCTCCGAGTAGCGCAGAGATCCGACCGTTTTTTTTTGAAACTCGCGCGTCAAGAATTTTGCAGTGTATAAGAGAGAGAGAGAGAGTGAAACTTGTACAATAAAATGTTCGTTTTATATATCTTATCCATTAAGTGAGTTGTACGCGGATCCAAGCACAGAAATATACGTCGAGTTAAGACGATCTTTTATTGTCCTGTGCACACGTCCCCCTACTTACAGATATCCGCGAGCGCAAGAGTTACTTTAGCTGGCGATCGCGATGCAGTGAGGAAGGAAGGAAGGATAGGGGGCGATTATTATTATGACATTAAATTTTTCACTTATAATAATGTAAAGCTCGGGCCATAAACGAGCGATTCCTATGTAGATTTAATCGTCATTCGGGTATAAAGAAGTCCGGGGGCCGCGTCGGGATAACGTCTTACTCGGAGCCGCGCGAAATTATCATACAAAACAGCTATATACGTGTATATCTAAAATCCGGCTGGTTGGCGTCGTCCTCGAGGATAAAATACAATAAAGAAGCAGCGGCGGAGGAGTCGCCCGATGGGGGGACATATAAAAATCCGATTTTCCCGTTCCGCAGCGCGGAACCGGAGAAACTTAAGCCTCGCTATGCGCTCGAGGCGACAAAATGAGTGTGTAACGTGTGACAGAACGTTAAAGGAGAGGATAAGCGGCCGCGCGCGAGTAAATTTTTCTCAAACTGCGTCCGTCGTGTGCAGCGGAGTCGAGCCGAGGCAGAGAGAGAAAGAGAGAGAGAGAGAGAGAGAGATTGGCGCGCGGGTGGGCCGCAGCAGCAGCAGCAGCAGCAGCAACAGCAGGGCGGTAGTAGCGTAGGCGTCGCGGGACATGCAAATTACCCGCACCAGATTCGGCGATACATCTTAATTTTCGTGGCTCTCTCTCTCGGCCGCCAAAAATACGCCTGCACCGGCCTTTCTTCTCTCTTTCTCCGAGCGCTGCAGTTCGCGCAAGAATATCGCCCGGTCGCCGCGCAGGCTTTTGTCTCGTTTTACGGTGTGGTGCGTGCACTGGACGCGCTACTTCTCCACCCGCGCGGATAACAAGTGCCCGCTTGTACGATAACTGCCATTACTTATTGCGCTTGACGTAGACGTCCCCGAGCTTCCTCGACACCGAAACTTATTCTTCTATCCGAAATTATGGTCCATTCCCGAGAGTTATGCTAAACATTGCGAGGAACATTTCGTTAGCGTGTAAAACGACTTTATGGACAAGTAGTAATAGTGAGAACTGGGTAAGACTACATCTCTGTTCGAGTCAAATTATGAACACTATAAAAGTATTTCGTATTATAATCAGTTTTTTTGAAGAAGAGTCAAGAGTCGAGAGTCAAGATAATCACATGTGAGGTTTTAATTGCAAAGCAGAGGAATCAAATACTAGTAGGTGAGCATGAATAATTCCGTAGATATTTGCGAGTCGCGATCGGAGGTGTTAATTTCAGCGGTCTCCCCCTGCGCTCGTGCACAATAAGCTAATGAATTCTTTAATCTTATACAAGTATGGAGGCAGTTTTGTTAAACGACTCGTCCGTCTTTGTCTGGCGGGCGAGCAATTTTTCTTCCTCGTCTACATTCCATGGGAGTCGAGAGAAGAGCCGAGCAGAAAAGAATGAATCTGTAATACGAGACGACATAGGAGAGAATCTGATATGAGCTGGTGCGCATTGTGCAGACCGACTCGCCGCGCGGCTCGCACAATGCGAAGCCACAATTTTGGAATATCTGTTGCGCGCCGGCGCGCGGAGGGGACATTCTTGAATACACGAGTCACAAGGCAAATATATACTTGTGGCGCGACGCAAAAGCGCGAGGGATCGAGAAGAATTCGACGCTGCTGTTATTCAAAAAGTTTATCTCCCGCATAAATTACACGCGGCCCGGTTAATAAGTACGGTATATAATACACGGACCTGGATGTATATAATATATCATCGAAATTAGCGCGCGCGGCTCTATTTAACATGACAAAATGAGGCTGCAATCAGCAGCATGCACTCATAGTATACAGGGGAGGTTATACGCGGTGTGCTCTAATGACCGACGGCGGTGCGTATTTAGCGGCCGCTGGAAAATCATAAAGACTCTGAATGCGATGCAGGGCCTGCGCCTGCACGTGCAGCAGGAGGAGAGAGAGAGAGAGAGGCATAGCTCGTGGCTCGCGTTCGAATGCAGTACCAACGAGCTCCGGCACATGGCATTAGAACTGCTTTATTGATTTGGTGGGGGCGAGGAGTGTGTCGGTGCATAGTGTGTCTACATATGTATGCGTGTGCGCGTGTGTGCGTGCGGGAGGCGAATATTTGCAATTGGATCATAAATTGAGGTTGAAAAGCGGCCTGTGTTATTCAGTCGCGGCCTGAGCGAGGAGCGCGCGCCTTATACATATCGTTGACATTAAAGTTTTTATTACATGGCCCGAGGTGAGGCTTGGGCATGTTTCACGCGCGACGCCACAGAGACCAAGAGAGACCAAGAGAGACCAAGAGAGAGAGAGAGAGAGAGAGAGAAAGGTAGAAAGATCCGCTCGGCGATATTCGATACGTTTTGAGTGTCATGTGGGTGAGAACTCCTTCGTCATCCACTTCGTCTTCGCCGTTGGCGGGCGCGTTCGCGCTCTCACTCGCTCGCTCGCCTAAACCAGACACGCTCGCCTCTCTCCAACTCCACAGTCACTCTCTCTCTCTCTCTCTCTCTCTCTCTCTCTCTCTCGCTCTCGACTGTGCGAGCGAGAAAAGAGGAGCGCCCGGAGAGAGAGGAACGACTTCCTGAAAGGTGGAAATTAAGCTATTAATTATTCCCTCGCTGCCCCGAGGCTCCATATCGTCTCGCAGCCGCGATGTCTTGCGCGATAGGTTTTTCTCTACTCCTCGCTTTTGCTCGGCGCAGCTCGCGCCTTTTTCTTTTTCTATTCTTTTCCTTTTTGGTTTTGTTGCTTCCTTTTTTTTTTCATAGTCGCGAATAGTTGTGTAGTACCTGGCTGCCAGCACGAGAGTATTATTCTCTCCGCTTCTTGTGAGAGCCTGGCTATTTCTCGACGCTACGCTCCGTGATGTGACGAGATATATATACTAGTTATATGTTTTGATTTTCTTGCTTTACAACCTTAAATCTGCCCATTATTCATGATGAATCTCAGCTTAAATCACTTTTGACTGCTTCAGCTATAAATTCATCGTTTCTTTTTCTCTCGCTCTCCTCGGCCTTTGCGAATTCAGCGGAATATACACAAAAAGCTAGCGAAACGGATACCGCGTGTTTTTTTTTTACGCGCAGACACATTAAACTATACCTGAAATTTTTATTTGGAAGAAGAAAAAAAAACGTTCTTACATCCGCAACGCGTTAATAAAGCAAATTTCATTGCTCATTGCCGTATTCGCTGTACAGCCGTTGTAGTCGGAGACGAGTAAATAAGCGAATAATAATAATGCTATATTCTACGCTTTTACGAATAAAATAATTAGGAAATATACAGTTGGTCCTAACGATGTCCGGCCGGATTCTTTAAAAGGTTGTTTTGGCGAGTGCAGGATCGAGTGGTCCGGAATCGCTTTAACGGTCATGTAATTGATGCGGCAGCAACAGCAGCAGTAGCGTTTTGGCGGAAAGCGCGCGACGGCGGCGATTTTAAAAAAGCCGTAAAGCAAGAAGGCAATAAATACACTTTCATTTCCTCGTAAAGCCGGTAAGAGCGCGGAGGAGCGCGGAAAAAAGGCGGCGTATCCTTAAATAACGAGGCTTCGAAACAACCCATTATCATCAATTTAAATGAGCCGTGGAATCCCCGCAACGCGCGCCAGCGTCAATGTCGAGCCGCTTTTTCTGCGACAGCGCGCGGTGCGCGTGTGCCTCGCCTTCCCTCTCCTTCCCTCTCTCTCTCTCTCTCTCTGATGCGACGACGCAATTTTCCCAGATATGACGATCGTCCCCGATCTACGAATATCTCGAGCCTTTCGACAGCGATCCCGAGTGCAATTTGTCCGAGGCTCGCTGCTGCTGCTGCTGCTGCTGCCACTGCTGCTGATGCCGATGCTGGGTGAGGGACGTGCACTGGATACCGCCGCGACTCCGGATTCTCGAGAAGATTCTCCGAGAAAGCGACTTCCTCGAACGCGCCGTTCGCGCTCCAGAAAGGCAAGGACGATGACGTCCGACGACTTATATCTCCGATTGCGTGTGGCTATGTAAGTTTTGGTCACGGATCGATCGCGGTTCAATGAACCCGCTCTGTAACTTGATTGGAATATTTGACGGACATGTGTATTGCACACTTTTAAGGTGTCGCAATGCTTAAGGATTCCTGAGTAATGTGCTGCACATTTTTTGGATAAATAGTAAAAAAATGCTTGCATTTTGAGAGTGGAAAATTCTAAAATATAAGAAATACCGACAATTGTCAAGTAATGAAAGGAGTATCTTTTTAATGCGTATTCTCGTAAGACTCAGGACATGTAAATATAATATACTAATTTTTAATCATAAGATATTTTGAGATTAACAGTATTGCGTCATTATTGGTATTGTATAGATGGATTAATACCAACACAAATCTCTAAAACTATTTATTTTTATGCACACACTACTATTAAAAAAGAAATTCGCATTTTAAATTATTTACTCAAATTATACTGGGTCTTGATTAATTTTATTATTTATATTATTCTTAGATGAACTAAATATATTTAGTAATGATAAAAATAGTTTTCTTCAATTTTATATTTTTATATACATATATGAGTCAGCTTCATGTACACGGAATAAAAACATTCAAGATACAGCAGCCATACTGAAATTCAGTGAAATTCATTATCATTATTCTTTCTTCGAATACTTTGAATAAAGTCCTCTCTATGTATATTATAAAAGATCTTATTTACACTTACTGAATTTAATGTAGCACATATTTGCACATTAATTTAGATTTTTTATGTATTCATCAATACAGTTTCTTTCTTATATTAAATTTAATAAGCATTCCACATATATAATACCTTCCGATATATTTAAAAAGCTTTTAAGTCGACAAATATTTATAAGACATTAATTTTATTATCGATAAATAAAAACATAATTATGTATAATACACATTTATATTTCTAATATTTTATATCCTAATGCACATTTTACTAATATTTATTTATATATATACATTATAACTTAACCTTCATTCCTTGAAAAACAATTTGTATCAAAAATAACATCACTGTTGCTTTTTGCATGTCAACATAAAACGTCACCGACGCTTTACAATTTGGCTAAGCTCGCAAGCCACATCATCTGGTTTTATTTCACAAACCTTTTTAGTATCCACTATCCCAAGTATACGCAACTCGCATGAGTAATGCGTTTTTTGTTTTCTTCTAAAATACGGATTCTTCATAAAGTAAAAAAAATCCTGCCAAGCAATTAGAGCTGTTTATGAATCGTAAAAGTTAGCTTATCATAATATAAACTCATTAATTTATGTTTTCATAAAAAAAGTTGATTAAGCGCATTTGCATGAGTGGAGCCTGTATACGTGTATACGTGTAAGAGCGTCTGGCGCATCAGTCTCGTCGTTAAACGAGCAAAGTTAGAGATACAGATATAATGCCCGCAAATACACATGTAACTCTTAATAAAAACTGACAATGGAAATAAATTCTCATCATCTCCTCTCCCCCAGCGTTGGCCAATATTATCGACGATACACGATCCCGGCTACGAGAATCGCTCTGGAATATCGCTCGGCGAGACGCGGTATAGGATCGTTAAGAGGACCGAGACGTTGGCCAAAAACTCTATTAGAACAACGCTGCACTACACGCATCGCGCGAAGGATTGCGCCGGAGAAAAGGAATCGACTCGGGATGATAATTGCAGTCGATGCGATAGTAAGCAAATGATCGCGCGCAGGCGTCGAGCGTCAGAGAGAGGCAGAGAGAGGGAGATAAAGCGCGCGAGAGCTGGATATGGAAGAGAGACGAAGAAGAAGAAGAAAGAGGGCTAGTCTTGTGTGCTTAGCTCGCGCGCTGCAGCGGCGGTCGCGATATTAAGTTTAATTGGGGCCCGGGCAACCGGCTGAATTGAGATTTATGAAGTAAATTCATTGTTTCGAATCGCAGCTCGGAGCGGACCACCAGCGCCGTCGTCGCCGCCGCCGCCGCCGCCGCCGCATACTCTCCTTCCTCTCCCTCTCTTCTTTTTCTCTCTGCTCTCTGCTCTCTGCTCTCTGCTCTGGTGACACAAGTATTTCGTGCTCGTCCACTGCAGCTCCGCGCTGCGGCAGTCGGCCATCAAATCGGACGGGTCTGCTGATGCGCACCGTCGCGATCTCGCCGGCAGCTTCGACTCTTGACAAAAGAGCGAGACAAAAGCGCTTGCAACGTGTGAATTTGCGCCAGAAAAGAACAAGAGAGGCGCGGAAATTTCGTAGGCGCGAGGTTTGGCTCGTTGTTTGCCGCTGTGATGCCGCAGGCGACGATTGTCTTGTCGGGTTATTTTTGGGCAGCGTTGGCTTGGAGGCGTATAAGCTTCTGCCTGCCTATTGATTTTGGAGTTTATTCAAGTATTTTCCCGAGGCGAGTAGTACCTCTGCGAGACAGAGACACTGTCTGCGCTTCGAGCGTGACAACCTTTTTCCTTCAACGCTTTTAGAAATCTCGACCGAACCGCTACGCTACGCTATACCGTTGAATCGGTGTATCTGCGGTCTCGCTGAATTCACAGCATTCGAATATTTATTTATCATCCTTATTATATATAATTAGTGTATTTAGGTCCTTGCCGACACTTTTACATCACAATTGTCATAAAATGATCATAAAATAAAACGATTCGGGTATACAGATGATAATCGATATCGCTGCAGTATTTAAAATTCTTTTGTAATCTATTAGCCATGTCGCTAATTTGGGCATATATATGAGAAAATAAAATAATTTTATCATATATCGTCAATCGTAAATATCAGCAAAAACATTGAATTTACTTACAATGCCAATAATAATCAATGAAGGTATTATGATAATGGAGAAATTCAACAAGGAAAATAATTTTAAATTTATACAGCGATGCGATATAATATACGAAGCATGACATAATTATATGATTTTGTATGGTATAAAATAAACATAAGTCACACATTAATTTTTACACATATTGCACGTGTTATATAGGTTTTTCGATAAAGGCTTATAACATATGGACATATTTAACGTTTACCGTGCAAATCCTATACGTTGTTTGTGCATCTAAATATTTATCGACAGTCGGTATGTGTATGCAAAGTGCTCACTTCTATATATCCAGCAAATTATGAATAATGTAAGTGAATATAGCAGGAAACTTTTTGAAACTTTTTGAAATTCAAGACAGTTACAGGGACACGCACAAGTACTATTAAATTAGAAAAGTTACAACGTCCAAACGAGCAGAAAATTTGTAATGCATAAAAGTCGAATTTCCATATACGGCACCGCGTGCGGAGTAACCACTCTAAGCAAATATTTATTAATGGAAGAAGCATCGGCTTCGTCTCGATACTTTTTGCAAACGAGCTCGCAGAGAGCGAGAGAAAGCATCGATACTCGTAGAAAGTACACACGGGAAATATGTAAATGCAACAGCAGCTCTTACGAAGCCCCACCGACAAATAGAGAGCTGCAGCTCGCGAGACTCGCTGTATCGGATTCATCGGCGGAGATGTTTGGACGCGAGTCTCGCCCGGCAGCCGGTAAAAGAGCAAAGAGGCGTCCTTAATGAAAATTTACACCCCCTCCGGGTGACGGGGCGAGCGCGCGCAACCACACTCGCACAGATTAATCCCAGTCGTTTAGCCCCGGCGAGTCGTCGGGCCGTCGCGATCGTAGTGGTCGTCGGGAGCGGAGGAGCCAGCGGCCGCGGCAGGAAATCGCTTAATTTCTTGGCTCGCGCGAGCCGTCGTCGGTGCAGCGGATTTAATACTCGCTCGTCGCGAATATTTGCGACCGGCTCGGCGCGTGTCGCGCATGGACGGCTTGACGGTAATGAGAGGGGAAAAGTCGCGTTGCTGCGCCACCGTACAACCTCTCGCCCGAGTTGCAGCTGCAGCGGTTATATCCCATCCATCGACTCCTGGGGGGCCTGCTCTAAATCTAGCGATCCTCGGCAATTCGTGTGATATTGCCCGAGCGTGCGCGGACGCGTTAAATAGCAGCTGGGACTTTTGATCAGCGCGAGCGAAACTCGGCCGCGATTCGAATGGAATAACACTCGGAGAATAAAGAGGGATTGAAATCTTTTATTCCTAGGCAAGATTCTTTTACTGTACACGCCAATAGCGCGAGGCTATCGATTTTCACCGTCAACGTACCTCTATCCATTGAGTTTTAGAAAACCAAGCTCAAGCTCAAGCTCATTGCGTATAGGAATGAAGCATTATCGGTTTAGTCGAGTTTCTTTACAGGCACGTATCGAGCGAGAGAAAAAATACAATATGTGCTCGCATTGGCGACGGTAAAGATAAGAATTTACGGCTGCAGAGGAAACGCTAATATAGCCGGGCGCGATGGAAAATATTGCAGCCGGCGAGTAGCGCAGATTTAGAAGAAGCGGAGAAAACAAAACGATAAAAAGTCCGCGCGGAGAAAAGGAAACGTCAGCTCTAAACGATGAAAAAGTGGCCGTACACGAGATGATAGAGCAGCGGCGGCGGCGAGGCTGAGGTCACGTCGCCGGCTACGGCCGGGCCCTGATAACATTACATCAAGTGGCCGACGGAAGTGCGCGGGGTTTATATTCGGCACGGGGCTCGAATTAGCGAGGAGCTGCAGCGGCTACTACGCACAATCTGCACCAGTAGCAACAGTGGAGTTCCTTATACTCCGCCGCGCGTAAGATACAGGCCACGAATATTGCGCGCGGGGAGGGAGCTGCAGGATAGGTGCCAACTAGTCACGAGCTGCGAGCGTAATTATAGTTAAGCCATGCACGGCCGGTTGTGTCGTCCGAGAGAGGCTCGGCTGGAGGATTGAGCTATACGCCGCGCGCTCGCGACTCGTCGCTTGAATATTTGATGCTCTCGGCGCAGCTCGCGGCTAGACTCGTCGTAGTGTACTGCTCGCTCCCTGCGACATGTCCAAGTCCACGCGGACTTATCGTATGTTCTGCTGTACTTTACATAGTGGCCGCAACTCGTGCGGGTTATATAGCCATTCGGAACAATTGCGATACTGTGCTATAGGCCTCTCGTTCGAGCGAAACTCGCGGACACTACACCCTCGAGCTTTTATTTATACCGCGACTCTACTTTCAGGCTTTTCCATCTCTACGCTGTATATATAAAGATCCGCTAATGCGGTGGTGGGTAAAAAGGAAACGAGGTAAAAAATCGAGCGTTGTTTGCCCGCTGTAGTAGTCGCTCAGTCTCGTTACGGCCGATCGATTCGTAATCGTCGCTCGCGCTGCACACTCGACAAATTAATTTCTCCGCAATGGATGCGTGTGCATGATAAAAGTTAGAACGATCGCGGTCGAAAATGCGAGTCATCGGCGGCGAACGACGTCCGCATTGACGCAAGCGGTCGCGGCCGAAATAAACGAAATACGAGGTGATTATTCGACCGATCGTAAAAGAAAATAGCCGCGGCCATTTTAGGCAGGGAAATTATTTCTCCGGCTCGTATAATAGCCGAAGTGTAAATAATTTCGTACATTATACACATTGTTTTTGAGGGTCGCCGAGGTGGGATAGCTCGAGCCTCGCATAATAATAAAACAGCGCTCTCTCGCAGCGCACGTGAAAAATAGCCTTCGATTAAGCCGAGAACGCGGGATAGGTCGCGTCGAAAAAAGCAGCTCTTGTATACACAGATGCGCGGGGGACTACGAGGAGGCGAGAGCTGCACTCGGGCTGGAGGCGCGCGCAACCGCCGGGACCAATTGAAAAATCCACAAAATTATCGCGTACGCTCTCATAAAGCCGAATGTATAATTTAAGCCTCGGCCATTGCAGCTCGTCCCTCCGGCGCGCACACACACACACACGCGCGCGCGCATACAAGTTTTTTCCAGCTCGCCGCAGCAGCAGCAGCAGCAGCAGCAGCAGCCTCGGCCAATAATCGTGAATAATAGCGTATAGCGCGTGATATTACCGCCGGGCGTGGGCATATAAAGAGTTGCGGGCCGGATAACCACAGTCCTTTTACCTTCGATGACTTACGCTGATTGCCTATGCCGCCGCCGACTGCCGCTCGCTCCTTTTTCCCGCGGACGCGCGCGCGCTCCTTCCTCTCGAGCCTCGCTTACTAGCGCTGGTGCACAAGAACGGCCGCCGACTCTAGCGCGAAAGCCCGCACCTAACTTCGCGCCACCTAGACGATCCTAGACGCTTCCACGCGCGGCTTACGCTCCGCGCTCTTGGACGTGTTATATATAGACTGTAGGGTGTAGGTGTGGATTGTGCAGAGTTCAGCGACGTCGACCTCTGCACTGTAAATTTCGAGAGCTGTACGGCGAGCTGTAATTACCTCGTCGGACGCGATGCTTCTTCGCCGCGAGTCCGTGTGCCCAGGCGCCGCGGCTACCGTAAACGCGAAATTCCTTTTTTAGAAGCGAGCTGCAGCCGCCGCTGATGGTCTCTCTCTTTTTTCATTTCCGACCGGATGATTAATACTGCTGCTGTGTCCACGAGCAAATATCATCTCGACTCTTCTTTCTCGAATGTCGATGTCTAAAATTATTTCGATAAATTTCATTTGCTTATCATTTTTTTTAAGCGAGTGCTAAATATATGAATTTTGCAAATATTTTCCTTAACGGATGAATTCTTGTATGTAAGTTTAGCGTGCGAATGTTTGTATGATTTTTAATTCTAAAAATAAATTTGTTCTCATTTGCAGCTGAGAAATATATATAGCATACGCCTCTTACATTTATTTAAACGAATGCAAGTTCCACTCGCAATAGAAATGAATAAGCAAATCTTTGACTCGGCTATTCAAAACACTTCCTTCGAGATAATCAGTAATAAAGTAACTTTATATGCTGAAATTAGTCTTATTTAGATAAGGAGTCCATTATTCATAAGCTTATAGGCTTGACGTTCTCGAACGCAGACCGTAGCAGCGGAGATGAAAAGAGGCGAGAAAAAGAGCGCGAGATGACTAAAAAAAATACAACCGAGACTACAGTCGATAAGAGAAGGATAAAAAGCAGCTGATATACATATAGAAAAGGCGAAAGTGAAATGAGCGATAATCCATGATCAGGCGAGGTATAAGGTTCTAGCCTCGAACGGATAGCCGGCTACCAAATCAAATTGAACCTCCGCTCGCGGTATATATATATAACATAATCCTGCTTTGGACGATGACACGGTCTGCGCGCGCGTGTTAGGATTAACCGCGAGACGAAGCCCGAGCAACAACTCGATGCGCGAGAGCGAGGAATTCGGTGCGTGCGCGCGTCTCGGGTTCGCCTATAAGCCATAACCCGAGGTGTATCTCTCGCTGCCAGCAGTTTGATGGACAACGCCGTGTCGCTGGAACCTCGGTCCGCTGCTTAAGTTACACCGTCCTGCGCAGGACTCGCTCGAGAATCGACCGCAAAGTCGTACACCTATCCGATTCTCGCTTTGTTTCATCGCTCGAGCACATCTACGAGTGAGCTGATTTTCCTACAAAGTTGGAAACAATTCCATTAAAGCCCAAAGCGATCGTCTAAATTATACGCCTCTTAAGCATTGTAAACGTGTTTGCTGGAAGAGCTGCCAGCTGGGAAGCGCGCGCGAGCGTTTTTTACAGGATTTAAAAAGAGTCCTTCGCCGCGATCGTATAGCGATAACTCAAAGGTACGGGGGAGGGACCTCGGGAGGGAGCGCGCGAGAAGCTCGAGCTGGCGAGTAAAAGAAAAAAGATTTTTACTATGCGCTATAAACATTACAATATATAAATGTCAGGTCCGTTTTACTTTATTCAACAATGCCAACAATTCAGAAACTGGTTTCGGGACCTTACATCACTAAAAATCGGCGGGGCCCCGGCATTATTCGCGATATATACGCTATAAGCGCGTGTCCGGCCGGTGCAGTTGGTGCGCGTGTGGATTCAATAAAAGCCCCCCGAGAGAGGATCCTCACAATCGCGCCTGTAGTTTGAAATTTAATAGCGGCCATCAAATTTAATTGAGATATTCAAATATCTAGCATCATCGAAATGTAAAACCCGGCGCAATTTTTCAGGATCAACGGTTATAGGCGCGCGCGCGCGCATCTATACGTCGCGTACGGACAAAGAAGTCGGCGGGGTGTCAGCGGAATGGCTCGCTCCGCCGAAAATAAACTCGTGCGTCGCTCGTGTGTCCGGACTCGGCTGCCTGCCCGCGCGCACGCATACCGAGCCCACTTTATCGAATTCTTAATGTCCGTATATGCGTACAAAACAAATCACTGAGCGCGCGGAGCATCGAGTTTCTTTTTCCTCTCCGTAGGCTCGGGCCAGCTCGCGTCTAATGCAATTTATCGGTGATCCCGCTTGATTAATCGCCGCCAATTAGCCGCATGAATCTCGTTAACGCATAATTTTAAAGTCATTTATTAGGCTCCAGCGGCGATCCATCAGTCTCAAAGTGAGATATTTTATCGGCGATACGCTCCTGCTGCTGGTGTAGATATTAAATTCGTATAGAGCCGATGTACGGTCGGAACGGAGAGGCCAAATTACTCGATGAATAAAATATAATCTCGTTTTTATAGCAGAATTATTATATCCGCGAGGATTGAACTCTGGTACCCGGCGCATACTCGATTCTGTTTACCGATAGATGAACGCTCGCGGGCGTAGTCGGGCTCAGGCCTCAGCAGCCATTCACACATGTTAGGCAGTTTATGAAAATTAGCGGCGCTACGCGGAGAGTAACGGCAGCGGCGGTGGGTGCGCTTCGATCGGCAAATTCCTCTCCTCGGCTTTCGAATGATTATCGGCGTTTCTCCGGGCACGCCTGCAGAGGCGCATCACAGACACAGAGGGAATCGCGTACGAGGCAATCGCGCTGCGGGAATTGCCCAGCCGGGGCATGAATCAACGGGGTAGCCGCGGCTGCTGCTGCTGCATCGGTCCCTCGCGCGCTTTCGGTCCCCCCGCATTCCCATTCTCACGTAGTATCGGCTGGTGGCAGCAGCGGCAGCGGAATAACTCGGAGAAAAGAGTCTTTTTCGAGGCCCTCTCACCTCCGCCTGCAGCGGCAGCAGTCAGAATATCTCGGCGGTGGCGAGTGTGGGAATGCAATCTCCATAAAACTGCTTCCGCGGACGATAAGCGTCCGGCGAAATTTGAGTTAGAGCCGCGGCGGCTCCTTTCCTAGCGGCAGCCCCTACTCCAACCTCCTCTTCTCTCGCAGCTCATCCGCGCGCCGCTCTATCTCTCCATCACCTCGCATCACCTATCGTTTCCCCTCTGTCGTTTCGCTTCTCCTGTCTGTCTCTGTGCATGTGTGTGTGTGTGTGTGTGTGCGCCCAGCTGCAGGCACACGTGGCTCCTCTGTCTCTCGGTTCACTCTCTCTCTCTCTCTCTCTCTCTCTCTGCTCCCGACTGCCGCTGGTGCAATTCGCCGGAACGACGCGCCTACTCGACTTTACGAGGCTCCTTGGCGGGAGCGACTCGCACAGAGAGAGGATGAAAGACTGCGCGCGGACGAGAGAAGGTCAAAAGCTCGAGTTTAGCCCGCGCGCAGCCGCTAATCGAGCCTCGCCAATAAAATGCCCGCCCGATGTCAACGGCGCCGCGCCGGGGATTTGCTTTGTGCCGCGAACTCGGTGGACCACCGGCGCACTGCGGCTGAGAGGGGCGACATTGCCCCTACCGAACGTACGTCTATAGACGAGTAGTTCTTCGACGAGTCGCCAGCTCGATGTAGTCGATGGGTCCCGGTGCTAATGAAACCGACGCTGCGTACAGTGTGAGAGCGCGTTATATCGACGAGGAGACTCCGGTGACGCGGATCGGTGACTCCCGACCACGGAATTCCTCAAAGGTGCGTCACGCGCGGGCGTTAGCTCGCAGCGGCCGCTGAGTTTTTCGCGGGACATGGCCATGATGTGCTCGAGGCCTGCTCGAAATTAAGCGCCGATAAAGCTCTCGAGTTCTCGCTCAAGGTAAATCGAGAGGCAAATTGCTGTCGGCTCCTTGGCGTTTCATGCCTGCACCCATTTTTTTACTCTCGCGTATATGTCAATGAGCATTTAGGTAACGCACTAAATTTTATTATCTGGATTCTTCCGATTAACCGATCGCTTGCGATTCCTACGATTTGGCAAAACTTTTGATTTCTTTTGAAAACTATTTTGAGAATTTCTCAAACGATACCAATGAAAGAGATATAACACGCTACGTAATATCACGTCGAATAGATTCAAGTAACGTATATGTAGCAAATGTCACTTTGACCTGATACATTATTTACTTGGAAAACACACTTTGGTATTAACACCAAATGTTTGGACGTCGCCACCAAATTTACGGACAAATATCAGCCCTTTTGTTTTCCAAAGGGGCTTAGATATAATAACCAAATCTTAGGTTGAGAAATATCCAAATCAACGCGTAATGGCCTAATCGTAATAATTTACGTTTGATCGCCAAAGCAGAGATTTCAACACCGCGACCAAATAATGACAACTAATAACTTTAGCTCCGGCAACAAAATTCTGAAATGCTGTAACCAGAATCATCGCTTTTTTCAACTGAATAATACGATCCCATATTAACGACTTTGGATGCTGCAGCAATTCTTTCCATGTATAATTTCCAACATACATCTTTTCACTCTCAAAGTGACTAAGTACAACTCAATATCGACCTGATGAAGAGTAATTTTTTATTTTTCTCAAATGATGGGTATTTCTTTTGTAAAATAAAACTACGGCAAAAATGCCAAAATTGTTTTAACAAAACATATTTTTAAAGCTCATCTTAAGAGTTTGGTCTAACTTAAACGATGAAAAGGATGATAGAATAGATAGAAGCAAATACCGCGCGGTAAAGCTAATGTTGAAATTTCGCACGAGAGCCAAAGCAGCGGAGAGCGCAACGAAATTTCGAGCGAGCAAGGTGGCCGTCAAGTCGTCGTATGAACGAGACAAACACAGTCGTTAGCTCGGCCATAAAAAGCCGTAAAACCGAAAATCTTCTATTATGGAATTAGAGGTATGATAAACTCATCAAGCGAGAGAAAGAGAGAAAGAGAGAGAAAGGAGCGTCTCGGTCCAGAGAGCTCGCAGAGCAGCAATTCGGCGGTCCTTGATAATACTTTTGGCCGAGGGAAAGAGTGAGAGCGAGAGAGAGAGAGAGAAACAGAGCAGACAAGCAGAAGTGGATACACTGCACGAAAGCAAAGGGAGAGAAAAAGCTGAAGTGGGAGAGAGAGAGAGAAAAAACGGGGAGTTGGGCCTGGCCCATAAAAACGTCAAAGTTCCCCTAACCTAGAGAAACGTCTTCATTACGAGAGAGTCTCGGTTCGCTGTCCTGCTCTATCGCGCCTCCATCTCTCATATTCTCTCTTTCTCTCGCGCCTTGTACACAAGAGCATCGGAGCTCTCGAGCGTGTGGGACGTCGGTTCTGCAGCTCTTCTCCTCTCCTCTCCTCGTCTCTCCTCGGCTCTGCTCTCCCTCACTCTCTCTCGAGAGGAACTCAACTCTTTCAACTTGTGCCTCGTCACCGAAAAAATATTGGACGCCCGCGTGTGGCCCTAAGAATGTAGATAAAGTCTTCCTTTCTACTTGTTCTCCGTGCATTTTTTTTGCCCCTCCTCTCCCTTTCTGGCCGTTTCTTCCAAGCAGTCATTTTCTACTTTAATGGCAAAGACGAGAGAGGGAGAGAAGTGGCCCTGGTCCGAATCGCCGCGCGGAAATCATTCGGAGCATAGAATTTAATTGTCAGGCCCCATTAGAGGGCCTCGGTCGACCGCGAGCCTGGCGAAAAATGATTCGCTGCAGCAGGAGCAGCGGCGGCAGGCACGTAAATTGCGATCTCGCCACCCGGCAAGTGGAGATGAAAAAAACTGGCGAGCCGCGCGCGGCTGCGGCAGCAACGGCACGCCGCACACTGCACAAGAGCAAAGCTGCCCGGCCCCGCGGCGGCGCGCGCAATTGTAATTCTCAGGCTGCTGCGCAACGATGCCGCCACTGCCGCCGTAGCCGACGACGACGACTAGCCGTTGCGCGTATATCCGTGCCTTTTTACCGATAAAACCCGACCTGCAGCCGACTCGGGCTTGATTCCCCCGTACATTATGCGCAAATTCCGGCTGCGGGAAAGATACTTCCCGACCTCGGGGCGAGCCGCGATCCGCCTGTGAACGAGCGCCGTATAGCCGCGTAGCCGCGTAGCCGCGTAGTCGTAATTGTTCATCGCTCGTGCCAATGACTCGAGCGCTCCTCCTGTTGCTGCCGCACAATGAGGATTTTGAGCGCGAGGAGGAACCGATGGCCGTCACGGCCGGTTTAGCCGGAATCCCGGAACCTCCGTTCGTTGTTCCAGGTAATTTTGCTGCTTCGACATACTTTTACGTCTAAGCCATTGACTTTCGTTATTCAAGTGCAAGGGATGTGCATCTCCTACGAATATTGCTCGTATCAAAAGGATCATTGTAATCGCAGATATAAATATTCTAATGGTTAATTAGTAGTTTGCAACGTAATTCAAGTACACCAAGTTAACGAGTGAAATATTTTATACGAAAAAAAGAAGAAGGTCCAGTAGTATTATAGCGATGCACGAGCAGCAGCTGCAGTTGGAATCGAGAAATGAGAAATGAAAAATGAAAGAGGGTATATAAAAGAGAGAGTTATAAGAAAAGGAAAAAAATATCGGAGAATGGAGAAGAATGATCGGGACACTCCGTTAATAAAGAAGTCAACGCTTTAACACTGAGCGCGACAGGGTCCTCGTGAATGCCGCTGAAGCTGAGTTTCTCTCTTTCTCTCTCTCTCTCTCTCTTTCTTCGTCTCCCTCACACACTCGCTCGAGCGCTGCACAAGTACGCAATTTATGTAATTGTCCTTTTTTCCTTTTCTTTTTTCTACCTTGAGAAAGCAATGCAACGCGTGTATTTTTTATCTCGTTTTTATGGCTATCCACTTATGACTACTTGATACTCGGCTCGGGCTCGAGCTCGCGTCTGGCCGCGCGCGCCCGCACTACTGCAGCAGCGCCAGTGGCTTTTTATACGCGAAGGAGGAAGAGGAGGAAAGCGAAAGGGCGGTTATAATTAAAACGTACAATCAACCGACTAATTTGTCCTCCAGCGCATTAATAAAACTCATATATGCGGCGGTGGCGGCGGCGGCGTCGGCGGCGTCGGCGGCGGCTCTCTCTCTCTCTGCCTCCCTTTCTCCCTTTCTCCCTTTCTCTCTTTCTCCGCTGCTGCTGCCGCTGCCGCTGCTGCAGCTCGTGCTCGTGCTCGTTCTTTTCCCCTCTTCACGCTCATTTCTTTCGCATTGCAGTTACGACTCCTCAACGCGTGCAGCCACATGCCAGTGCAGCTCTCTCGCGCGGTGCTATTTTTAAACTATATACATGTATACGCCAGACTAGAGAATTCCCGGTACTTTATTCGGTTACATCTTGTTCTTGAGTCACTTTGGGCCCCCGACTCCCGCGCGCCGCCTCGAGCTTCCGTAACTAATACGAATGCGGGAACCGATAAACAAACGCACGACGGTACACGATTAAGCACGCAATTAACGCGCGGTACGGAGTAATCCTGCACACGATCCGGCACGTTAACAATCCATCATTTATACTTTCCTGCGGAGAACACGCCCGTACGTTAATTGCGTATTATAAAACTTGAGCCTCGTAAAAGTTTCGAAATTCCATCGTGTGTGTCACTGGAGCTCGTATATATATATATGTGTGTGTGTATCGCAAAAATTCCCCATCTCCTCCGATTTCAGCCTTGTTAAGTCTCAATCGCCTCGAAGCACAAAGTCAAACAAGAGAGAGAGAGAGAGAGATGCAGGCTGGCTGGTCGGCGCGCGCGCGAGCGCACTATATACTCGCGACCCGTTTAGCATTGGGAGGGAAGAAGGGAGTGAGAGGGAGAGAAGGGGGGAGTCGGAGTGAGAGAGAGAGAAAGGCTTACACACAGTGCTGCAGAGCTGGAGAGCGAGACGTATTGAATCGTCAAAAGTCAAAACTGTAACCGGAGGCAGACTGGCGGCGGCGGCGGCGGCGGCGGCGGCGGCGGCGGCGGGCCCGATCTCCACCGCCGCCGCGCGCGCGACGAGGCGACCGGTTTTCAACCTTTTAGGACGCGCGCTCGTGCTCACGCGCGCACAGTCAATTGAGCGATACGCGATCGGCCACACACGATACATTTAGAGACCTTCTCTCTCTCTCTCTCTCTTCCCCTTTTCTCTCCCTCCCTCTCTCTCACTCTCGCTGCCTCGCAATGTGTATATCTATACTTTTGCCAAACCTCCAACGCGACCTATTGTCCTCTGCATTCCGAGATTTTTTAGTAGCAGTATACGAGTATCGTAACGAATGGTAAATTATTCCGCGACCAACGGAAATGTATATATCGAAAAGTCTACAGGAAGTGGCAAAAAGTTGGTATTATTAATACCCGCGGGTGACAATGATCAAGTGAAAATATAAATTGCCGCGATAATCACTCGATGCGTGTATACATCGTATATCCTTAGTAGTCGCGGAGATGATGACAAGTTGGCTTCGTCATTGCGATACAACAATACCGTGTCATTTCTTTTTTATATTATTACGCAACGATCGCCTCTGCTATGCTTCGTATACCGATTATTCTTCATTTCAATTATTAATGATTTCGCGGACGTGTTTTATTAACGAACTCCGAAGCTTCAAGGATAGATATATTATTATTACGATCAAAGTTAATGTCACTTCTGTTTGTCCGGCTATTGTACTAAGCGAACCTGTAAAAAATAAAATCTTCAATAACAGCTCACCGGACGAACAGTATCGATAATGTTGATACGGCAAGTGCAGCCGGTACGCCTTATAGCTGTGCGGAGAATGATTGAGAAACGAAGCGATAAGTCAGCTTTGTAGGTGGTATAATAAAAATACACGCGGTTAGCGTCAATAACACCAGTCGCGACTCGTTAATCCTGGCCATGCATGCATGCACATATCCGGAAAGTGCGTCAGTAGCGTCCGCGGAGGCGCGCGTACACAAAGTCGAGGGAGCTACACGGTAACGGTATACGAGCGAGACGTACCTCCTCGAGGCGAGATGACGCGGCGCGATAACGGCGGTATATACGACGAGAAAGTGCATATACGCGGAGGATGCAGGCTGCACTCGCGACACCTCCTAGTGGCTGCACTCGCCTTGAATAAACATCGTTTTCGCCGCCGCCGCCGCAGTACCGATACGCGGTCTTTGGGGAGCGCGTCGGCGAGTCTCGCCCGGCTAAGCGTTCTTTAATTAGAGATGCCTCGGCAAGGCTCGGCGCAGGGCATTTAAATACGAGCGGGGTCGCGCGCGGTACTCGCCTATGTACGCGCACCGGAGCATACTCGCGCGAAAGCCTCCGAGGCGCGAAGTGGAGACGTACCGTATAAACATGACGCGGCCCTGCCTGAATTTCTTGTTCCGCAATTATCCGAGCTATTCACGTGTTCTTTTGCTCCGCGTGGCAGACAATTTATTTACTATTTTCATCGCGACACGTTCGCGCGCCGCGGCATTTCTATACATCCTAATCTCGGCTGAGTATAATTCGTTGCTGCAGGCCGAGGGTTACGCGCGAGGATCGTTAACTCAAGGGCTCTTTCTTTTTCTTTTTTCCTCTTTTTTTTTGTTTTTTTTTTAATTCCGCGGCGGCGAAAAAATGTACTTGTTATAGCAATCAAACTGTAAAATGAGCTTGCAAAAAGTCTCGAGGAGTCGTGAAAAAAGCGAAAGAGCGAGCGTGCGAAGCGAGCCAAAGAGAGCAAGAGGAATGGAGGAGGAGTAGGAGGAGGAGAGGAAAAGAATCTTTGTGCGAAGATCCAAGCGGTGGTATATGGGACATGACTCGATGACGAGACGCGCCGGACAGGACAGGAGACAGAGCGAGAAAGAGAGAGGAGGAGAAGAAGAAGAATAAGAAGAAGAAGCAACAGAGAGAGAGAGAGAGACAGAGAGCAAAAAGAGCTGAAAAAGAAGAAAAAGAACAGAAAAAGAACTGAAAAAGAGCTGAAAAAGAGCTGAAAAAGGGAAAAAAAGAGGCGGAGAGAAGAAAAAAGAGAGAAGAAAAGCCGGCGAGTAGCGTGAAGCACGCACCAAAGCTTATGGTGGAGCTTATGGAGCACACATATAAATACTCACAGGCTGCAGTACGTACGTACAGCAAGTGTAACACCGCAACGACGCGCGCGCGCAACAGTCCGTGTGTGTCGCGCTCGCTCGCCGCGTGCACACACGCATACAGGCACACATGCACACACGCGGACATTCGCGTGCTCGCGCAGCTGTGTAGTATGTCTATAGAGAGTGAGAGAGAGAGAGAGAGAGAGAGAGAGAGAGAGAGAGAAGGGAGTGCCTTGGCAGGGAGGACGAGGACCACCCACACGCTCTTGCGGGACCACCATGCTAGCCCCCTGGCATACATTAGGCTCTCCGCTCGGCGCTCGCTCTCCGCGCAGCTCTCTCTCTCTCTCTCT
>UELU01138751.1:0-50958 GCA_900490025.1 Megastigmus dorsalis
TCCTTAAGGGGAAGCAGTAGCGATAAACGAGCTTTTTCTGTCACTGATATCTTTTTCTATTTACAACGCAAATTAATATTTGGACTTGAGCGGCGTAGTGCTCGATACAACGAATCGTCCTGTGCTTGCTGAAGTCGATCTGATTTGTCGTTTTTCCTATTAATTGGAACCAGTAAGACGCGTTTACGCATTGACAGCTAACCTCAAAATTACGATTATATCTACATGTGTTTATAACTTTTAATATTTATTATTTTGCGAAATATCTGGACTTGACCGGCGTAGTACTCGTTGCTATTAATCATTTTGTGCAAGATGGGGCTTATGTGATTTATCGTTTTTTAAATTAACTGGAACATAGAAATAGATCGAACAGCCTGAGGAGGGGGAACGCTACTGCTTCCCCTTAAACGTGAAACTTTATATAGTTGGAGATCCTTTTATGAAATCACTGCAAAGCATATCTTATAAATTTTATCAAGTGCATACAATTTTTAGTTACATGTAGCTTTGAACTAAAAAGAGAGTACAGCAACGATAAATTACAGCTGGTTGGTACTTTGAAGTCTGGAGGGTAATTTGCTTCAACTATATCCATACGTAAAACATTGACTAGAGGGTTACTATACAGCCGAAGAAGCCAGCTCGGCTGGAAATGAGTCACTTTAGCTCACACCAATTTAAGCCTTACCCCAACATCAAAGGGTTGAAATATATACACATACTGCATGAAAGCTATAAAAACTCTTGTTAAGATTGTTTATTATTTTTAAAATCTCACTTCGCATATGCACTCAAGTTTTATCTTCAACTAAAACGAAGGGGAAAAGAGTACACGAGCTCCGTCATTCGATTGAATGCAACATATAAGCATAAAACCATTTTATGCGGCGGATATCATTTTTACGACTGTACTTTACAACCTAAATTTATTAAAAGTTTATACTATATAAAGCTTAAACCGCGTAATAAATACAAAATGTACACTCGGGCGAAACGTTAGTTCGACATTATAACGCAACCCAAGCCCACAAATCCCCATATTTACGCAAATCTCCTATAACGCTAAATTCAACCTGGAATCTACGGCAACCACGCGCGCGCTCCGAGACGAGCAAAACTTTCCAAACAAACTAAAATCTCGATACTAACCAGGCTCGAAAAGCTACAAAAAGCCAAGCTACATAGCGGAGTGAAAAAGGCTACAAAGGCAAGCTGAAGGAGCGAGAAGAGGGAGAGAGAATCCCACACATTCCGTCCGCAACTATATACTCACTCACTCACTCTCTCTCTCTCTCTTTCCCGCCAGCATATTTCAACTTATTCTCCTTTACGAGTCATCCCTCCTCTCTCCCGTGCACTAACCACTACATGCAAACCCAACCCACACACGCGCACACACAACTCATTTAAAACCTCTCGCTCACGCATTGCAGTCTACCTCGTCTCGGCTTTATAATGGTGCATGTAAGTGAAAATCAGCGCGTCCCTTGCGGCAGCATCGCATGCCATTCGTATGACTGTCTGTGTGCGTGTGCGCGTAAGGGTCTGTCGGCCAGACTCTTGGTGCACAGCAGCACATCTCTTAACTGTACCAAAGTAGCGCGGACGAGGTTATTATTAGACTCGGTTACTATTTTGCGCTCCTGTCTATTTAGGCGCAAGCGCCAGTCAGCGAACGTGCGCGACAAGACCGTTACGACTCCTCTCGACACTGCACGCGGTTAGCGCGGTGTTTTAAGGGGAGTTCAAAGGGGGAAAGGAATTGGGCGCATAGACGCGGGGGATATATTTAAGCTTTAACTCGGCGGTAGAAAATTAACGAGTTCGGCTGGCCGCTTAGCCAGCACTTGGCTAGTTTTGCCTAGCCGGTACTTCGAGAGTCGAGTTGGGGAGGCTAAATCTTTCGAAGTACACATGACTGATATGACGCGCGCTATTATGTACACATTTATCAATATCACATAATTTTCTTAATAAACTATTACATGATAAAATGCTAAAGAGTCAATATCAATACTTAATTGAATTAGGCTAAAATTGTTTAAGACATGAATAAGAAATGTGATGCTTAAAATAGCTGAGTCCTTAGCCAAAGCTGTTGTGAAATAGCTGGAGACATTCGGTTGTTAAACGAGTTGTTCGTCGAACAATTCGCTAATTTAAACTAAACTGGCTGCGCCCTAGCCATGAACTCGACTATGTTTCTACCACGGAAGGATGGTTATTCTTGGGATTTAACGCGAAAAATTGAGATTTCTTGGACGAGAGCGAGAGACTTGAAGGTGGAGGGGGGCTTGCTTGATAGTGGATGATTTGATTAAGGATTCTTTGATTTTTTTTTTCGTTAATACAAATCTTCCTTTCTGACGAAGCAAAACAAGACTGTTGACGAAGTGTACTAAACAAAATGAAATTTTTAGTTTCAAGGTTCAGTAGATTCACGCCAACATCTGTTTTTAAGTCAGTAAAGTCTGTTTTGGGGGAAACGTATTTCAAATCTGAGTTTGACACATTGCTAAATATGTATATGTTTGTTCTGTGTTTTATTTAAATTTCAATATCATATTCAAAGAGGACAGGCGCCAGGCTTTAAAGTATTCGCAAAACAACAGATTTTAAGAAAATAAAATAACTGGGCTTTTATTTACTCTTAGTAAATATTTTTAAACCCTTCTATATTTCCATGTACATGGCGTATATACAATTGCCGATAAGAATGTTTTTTCCAAATTAATTTGTTTTTCTTTTGAAATATTTGTAGCGCGCACTAATTAATAATTAATGGAATACAAGCATTGCACAGCAGCCAGAATTAATCCCACATATAATGATAATCAAACTATATCGGTGGTTTTTTTAAGAAAAAACCTTTTATGAGTATATACGATTTACTGGAAAATTCCTCCAGTCATCCAAATAAAGTAAAAATTTGATTAAGTACAATTTCATGGAATTACTGTAAGTTCCAGACATGTTTAAATTAATAAAATCTTATATATATTTTCTATCATTTATAATAAATTACAGAGTTTATAATAGAGCCGTAATTCAAGCCATTTCACAAGTTAGAATTGCACCACTCATATTTCAGACGAAATTGGAAACTAGTGCACAATTAGAAAGGTAGAAAACTGCAATCACAATAAATTAGTTTACCTTTCATATCGAGCATCAGATTGTACAGCCAATCATATGTATTACGTAGACTGATTCAAAATTTGGAATATAGGTATCATTTGCAAATCCAAACGAGTGCGAGACGGTAAACGTAATTATGAACGCATTTATTTTAATACCAATGAGTACATTTACGATAGTCAGTATGCGACGTCGATATAGCGCAAGTGAATCAATGTTTAATTCGTGACGCAAGAGCTAAGTACGTAAAATCAGGCATTGAATAATATGAATGGAATCCATCGATCCACCGCCTACTGAAAAACTAATAACATCCACACAGGCGCCTTTTATACCGTCATTACAATAGGAAAGTTTTGAAAAAGTTATTCTTTGCAATCGACGCTTATACGTCATAGCTGTAAATTATTCGCAGACACAGCTCCTTTAAACAGTGCGAACATTCTTCTGAACATACTTTTTACTGCTATCCCAAAGATTTCGCTGCTATACTTAACCGTCAGTCGAAAATAGTTGTTTCTCTAATAATAGATTAAGTTGCGCTAGGTATGCGACCTGACTCGTGTTTCTTATAGCCTAGTCTCGAAATTCAGGAATCGATAAATGGTTTTTGAAGGGAATTTCCATTTACGAGCTGGAACCTGCAATATACACGAAACGTGCTAGTTATATTATCCAGCTTTGACGAATTATCGCTCTGGAATTATACATATTGTGTCACACCTGGGGTATACTTTAATAATACAGTACGAACCAGTTTATGCCCAGTACGAACACTAAACAACATATATATTTAAATATTCAATTCAACGATGATAAACAAGCGTCTGCAAATAAACATCATCAAAGAGTGTACAGTGTTATTAACCCCTACGCGTAATGTAACGAGATCGCTTTCTATATATATATCAGCGCAAAACGAATCGCATCGATTTCTGCCGTTCGGTAGAAATCGACACGCGATACGTCGCGATACCACCGACGACGTATACACGGAGAAAAATAGTTAACTAAAAATTGCGGTAAACTTCTTGAAATATTACTATAATATTCAGCAATGGTGAGACAGAGCCGCTGTTTATTAATGTTTAGTAGAAAGTATAGTAAAATTGAAGTACGCGAAGTTCTACAAAATATTATTTTAATAATTAGTATACCAGTATAGCAATTTTTAATTTATTTACTCTTAATTATTACTGTGCCAGAAGAATGTTTTTAAAAACTACAAAGAAAAGAAATTTAAATTCAATATGTTTTTCTATGTAATAAAGCTCGGAGAATTATTAAATTAAATCCTGAATTCATAATCCATTTTTTGACGTACTTATTTAGACAAATTATGATTCGCAACGCATTTTTATTAACATTTCAGAGACGCTCACCTGTTCTTGATTTCGTAAATATATATAAAACCACCTATAAATTTATAACCTAACCTAGCTACTGTATCGCTACTTTATCGACCTACTACTACACATAATCGCATGTAAGAAATGTTGTTGAAAGTTCTCTTTTATATTAACCGAGTGAATGTCTAACCACTTGCGAGAGCCTGATCAAGCTGTGCAGAAAGTCCGTAGCCGCTTGATGGAGATTTCCACAAGTGCTACATTTCATTCTGAAAAATTTCGAATTTTGCTAATAAAATAAATAAATTGAATTGGAAGGAATGCATGAAATAAAATAGCACATTTTATCGTAAATCTTATACGAAAAGTGCTAAACATCAGTAAAAGATGCAGGGTAGAATGTCTTCTCACTCACGCTTTACCACGATCACGTTCGAAAGTACGTTAGGTACACGTTAACCGGCAACCGCGCTTTCAGACTCAGCGAGTTGGGCGAGTATGGTGTTGTGCTGATGCTCGAGGTACTCGTCACGTGACCTTCATGAAAACATTCACGAAGCACCAATTTAAGTAGTATGTTCGTGATTTATGAACAAATGAAAATATACATTTACCGTCTACTTTCAAAATTATTACTATACTTAATATCAAATATTAAAAGCTTGGTTTACCAGTCTCTAAAATAACATTTTTTAGTGTATAAATAACTGATTTTACTGCACTGTTTCACAAAATTCGTAATATTATATACTAAGTTAAAAAGTAAAGTTATTTAAATTTTACTGCGTATAATTTTTAATGCACACTTTAGCAATTTTTAGTTACTATTCTAATAATTTGTCAGTGTCAGGACTCGCCGAAATTATTGAATGTATGCCTAATAAGTTTTATAAGTATTGTAAAGTTTTTCATAATTTGACTCTGTCTCACTATTAGTGAAGATTATAGTAATTTTAAAGAGAGTATTTTTCTCCGTGTATGTACATAGATGTTGAGAGGTGGTAACTGTAAGTTCGAGTGATGCATTAATAGTGGATGAAGTTACCTGATTTATTTTTCATTTCTGTATTCGAATTGATTATAGAATTACGTTTTTATTTGCAATTAGAAAGGCTAAAGTTAATCATTTCAAATAGAAATCTATTTAAAAGGATTTTCTTTATTCCTTGGATTGATCTTAAAGTAAAGAAAAAAATTGTAACATACGTAAAAAAACACCTTAGATATTAACCAAACGCATTGTAAGGTACAAGTGTTTATTATCACAAGTATTTATTTTTAATTTCATATCGGCTTACTTCAATTCATATGCAGGAAAAGTTTTATTTGTAATATCGTTTATCTTTGTGCCACAAATAAATATATGTGAATATATGGAAAAATACAAATTTATTTTACAAGCAGCGTATAATGTGACGTGATAACCAAACTCGGTTGCGCAATTCTGAAATTTTATTCGTCAAAAAAGCGGCGTCGTTGTTTCTCATACAATTACATAATTTTTTAGCAACTGCCTAATGTGTCGCGCTTTGTGGAATTCTCATATACACGTGATTGCCGACACTGTAGCGAATGACAGTCACTTTTCCTTCTGTTTCTATTACACGCATTTCTGCCGCAAGCCTCGAAATGCTTTAATGGATACACTGTGCTAAAGTTATACTTATAATTAATTCTATTATAAAAAGAGATACTTCTTATCTCGGGTAAATCGAGGAAAATTAATAAATAAATAAAATAAAAAGTTAGATTATTATACAACTAATTTTCATTTTTTGAATCTTATAGGAACTCAGTTTTGGTATATATGTCTGATGAAATATAATAATTATCAATGCTATAAGAGTCACACTGCTAAACCTTTTAGAGGTTATGCACTATGAAAATTAGAACTTATTTTTAGATATTTATTACACCGATGAATTGTTTTACAATAAATTTCTCCACCGTATAACTTGAATAGATAAAAAAGGTTTTAAGCAATGAATTTAAAAAAAAATTGTTTTTCCAGGGCAAATAACATTATTTTAAAATAAAGCGAATAAAAATAATCATTATAACGAACTAAATAAAAAAAATTCACTATAACTTAAATTCATTCGATGTCATGAATTTTCGTGCTTGCCTAATAAATTAAAAGACATACAATGTCAAATATGCTAACAATCCTTTGTCTATTAAAAAAAAAAAAAAAACGAAGGAAGTATAAAAAAGTTGACGAGCTGCACGATATGCATGCATGAGAAATCAGCATTTGGTGAACGAGATTCGCGTTTCGGTAGCGACAACTCGTGCGATAAGAATGTATATGTCTGTTTCGCAGCTGTGTTTCGCGTGTAAGGAGCCAATATGAAAGATAGTAACTCATGGATGGCAACAAATTTGACATTTTTAGAAGTTTCTTCGTCGGCGGTGCGATGAACCTTTTATAAAATAGTCAATATAAAAGGCACTTCAGGTGATGCAAATTATAAATTTTTTTATAATTAATCTGGAAATCCGTACAATTTCACATGTTACGATAATTTTTACAGCGAATAAAACGTAATTTGATGAACAAAATTTATCAAAAAATTATTAGGTTTCACGAACGATGTAGCTCGAGATCAAAATTTAAATTAATTGAATTGCTTGCAAACTTCTTTACTAATTAAAGATCGTATGATCTAAAATGAAAAATTCATTTTTCAAAAGTAATAATCTACTTTAAAGAGTAATAAACAATGTCAACTACCGTCAAAGCCTCTAATTATGCAATACACTCCAAAAACCGCGCTTTGCAATCAGTTCATCATTCTACAAGCGGCAATAAATAACCCTAACATTTCACAAACGAAATCGCCCGGTAAAAATTAAACGAACTGCCAAGCACCGACACCCTATACATACCTCATCTAACGCTTAAATAGATAATTTAACGGTCGACGCTTAGTACCGCCGTAGGCGACAAAAAGCTCATCAGGCGTTTAACAACAATGCCGGAAATTCGATTCAGCAGCAGCAGCAGTAGCCACGTTCCAGCGAAGCGCATCGCAGCGCGAGTTCCTCTCTGACTCTCTCGGTATGCGACGAGGCGCGCATGTATTACTATGCATAATTGCAGATATATAGGTGTGCATATAGGTACACGCGCAAGCGGCGTCATTTGCGTCATGTGTCAAGAGCCCGGATCTGAGCGTATACGAATGGAATACTCGCGGACACAACGGTAAATTGCACAATATTGTCGCGATATGCCGGATTTTTCAGCGATAACAAAAAATTGGAAGTGCAACTTTTTTTTTACGAGGTAGTCGAATTGTATATAATTTAGGGCTGAGGCGATGTTACTTTAGGCGGGAATCTCTTTGTTTCGAATGAATAATGTGCATCGAGAAGGAATAGTTTCAAAATTGAATCGATATGCGAATCTTGGTGCGATATGGCAATCTGATTTGGAATACCTGAATGAAAATACTTTCACTCGATGAATATTTCAATGCAACTGCTGATTTTCATAATTTTGAATAATGTTTGGAACTAAAATAGTGCAGAAAGCTCAAATTGGAGTAAAAATGATTTTTTTTCAATATATCTTCCTAATGAATGTAAAGAACGATTTTTCTCTTCCGTTAAATGAAATAAATGATTTTTAGAAAATTTTTTTGCTTTAAAGAATTTTTATATATTCTACGGTTAACAATAATGTGCATAGTTTATGGATACAATTTATTATTTGCTTCGTTATAATAATACATAGAGTTTAACGATCTGCTCAAGTCAAGAGATGAAATAAAATAGCAAGAAACTGATTTGTTGACATGTTGATCGGCAAATATTGTATATCTTACAATTTTGCGCATATTATAATTTCTAAATGCTATAAATAACGTATAAATAAAAAATTTGTAAAACAAAATATCTCAACAAAAGTGTACATGTTGGAGTGCCCGTGAAAAGCGTCAAGTATTAATTTATGAGCAAACCACGCCGCGAGCACGTGCACCAAGTATGACACTCCAACTGGCCGGACAACGACGAACGTGATTTTGGTTTATTATATTTTTTTTTCCTTGCTCCTATGTACATATAAGCTTCTGCGCGGAATTTAATAGGCCAAGGCACACGCTGAGGGATATAATGTCGATGCTGCACTTGGTCAGCACAATATTTGGATTCGTTGGAGGGATCCAACAATGGGGCGAACTGTCGTCTGCATATTACGAGTGACGCGCGAATTCTTTTTGCATGTGCGTCCGATGAATCGATGTATAATGCATGCACGAATGCACGAGGCCATGCGAAAAAGTTTGGGAAAGTCGACGATCGGTTGATTATTATTGCGAGCAAGGAGATGAGAGGCCGGGAATGCGCATGCGTGAGAAGCTCGTAATTATACGGAACTGAGCTTGGGTGTATTGGGTCGATGACCTGCTGGCTGCTGAGAGTCTCATTCACAAATTTTGAGAGCCGAGTGAGTGAGTGACTGGACTGAGGGTCGAGGGTTTTTTTTTTTTTAGTTTCTTTGAGAATTTATTATTCATGTAATTTTGTGAGGTGTGTGACCTGGAAGAAAGTGCTTACAGCTGCTTTTACTTTTCTTTGATTCACTTTGTTATGACTTGGCCAAAGAAGTCAACGAGTAGTATTATATTTTCAGGATTAGATATAGGAAAGAGTTACTTATCGATAACGAACTACATTTGTCTAGATTATTATTTATTGAAATGACGTTTCGGGAATAATATTGTTATTATAGTTCATTAATTATATTTATATGTATTACTATTGGGATTTAAAGTGCCTATACAATGTAGAAATTCCTCGTGGTTACGGTGGAGATCATGTATTTATATAATGGGCATATAAATATAAAAGAATGGATAAAATATACTTAGATATTATAGGAAATTTATTATAGGAAATTATTTTTCTTTTTTTTTATAGCATTATAATATAATTTGGTTTAAATAAATGTAACTTAAATAAATAGATACATTAAAGATAATTATATAATTTTATTTATGAGTAAAAATTTTCTGTGTAATCTATCATCGTCCATTTTTTGGGCGGGAAGTAAGAAATACCGGGTGAATCAGCACAAAAGTACTGTTTTCCTCTAGATTAAAAAAAATTCGCTACAAAATTCATAACATTTTCCAAATTACGTATTTCCACTCTTTAAATTTAAATAGCTTTCATTACAAAAATAAATTAGAAATTTAAATCTCGGAAACAAACTATCACAAAATTTTCAGTATATCAATGACAGGATCAATTAAAAGAAGTGGGTAAGTATCACGCGCAAAAAAGAAATAAGTGACTCACATTTGTTGACGTTTAAGGCAATCTCGGCGGCGAATTTCATTCCACGAAAGACCTCGTGGGCGGCTGTTCGTGGTACTGGAGGAGCAAAATCAGGATCATCCACGTCAAAATAAACATTCTCTTCGAATTCCGTTAAATTTCCCTCCATGGCTTCGAATACTTCAAACTAAGTTTTCTGAAAAATAATGCTACTGTCATTTTGTTGCAAATATTAAGGTTTATTTGTTGCAATTCTGCTTCCCACTTCTCTTATAGACAATATAATTGTATCAAAATTATTAAATATAAAAAAATATTCCTTTATTCAGTCAATGAAAAGTCTATAAAGAATATGTTTTTATATTCAACGATATTTATTTTATGCTTCGCTTAGCAGTAAAAAAGTCAATACAATTCATCGACCCTATTTATTTACATATAACAACATTCATTATACGGCGCATCGACATTTCATTAACCTTGCGCACAAAAGAAAGACTAGAAATATCAAGCATTTGTTGATTTGCTTTCCAATTCGATTATCGAATCGCGATGTTTAATTAAGTTTATCTGTACAAAAAAGAAGTGACAAAATATAAATTCATTTAGTGCATGTATGAGAATCAACTTCTACTCTATATATTATTAGAATGGTATCGCATAAGTATAAGAAATACAAGAGAGGTAAATCGAGATTGCCCATGACGTCGATGTGAAGAAGTCATCAGGCTCTCGATAAGAAACTCGTATATTTTTCATGTTTGTAATCGTGACCTTGAAAATGGTTACACCGTTCATGTAGTATTACATTGACTTTTACAAAACGAATGTCCATGCGATTGTACGCTATAAAGCGATTGAATGGTTTTAACCCACTGATTCTAATTTCCATAGGTCAGTGACTTTATATTTACGATTCTTCAAATGTAACTTATCATATATAAAGTGTAAATAAATTTTACTAAATAAAAATAACTTTGTGACTATACATTTTCTTTGCTATATACTGCTTTGAAGAACCTGCAACCAAATAAATACTCCGAACAGTGAAATAATCTCCCGATATTATTTTATTTACTAAAAATGTAACTATAAATATTAGTAAAATAAATAAATATGGTAGAAACTGCATTCACAAAAGATAAAGAAAAAAATAGATAAATACTTTTTGACATATTTGAAGATCTATACAAAGAAATTTTATACTAGATTGGATAGAAAAAAAGTCAAGGTACATGTGGCTTCATTTCTGACTGATTTTTGCAATTTGTATTAATATTTACCCTGTTATCGTATTATTCTACATTATATTATCAAAGAAGATAATCAAAGCACAGAAAAACAGTAAAACATGTACAGAAAGTCTGTGAGGGAAGATCAAAGGGTCCAATTTAAATAGATTGATAACTAAGACACATTATATAAAAAAAAAGTTTAAAGATAACACCTATACCGCAAAAACATGATTTAAAACATTATCTATTTATTTGGTTCCGATTTATATATTTGTTCAATCTATAAAGAATCGATTAAAATCTTCTAGAATGTGGAAAACGAATCTTTAATGTCAACAAAAATCCGGAACAGAAGTCGTTATACAAAGATCAATCGCTACTTTGACCGGACAATTCGTCAATGAAAATTCGCATTTATTGTTAAACGTGAAAATACGCAGAAACACACAAACGCTGAAGAATGACAAAAGTGCAATATTATCTAAAAGTGTTGTGTGTCGGAAGTGAAAAGTATTCGCGAGAACGGCGGAAGACACAAAAAAAATAATAACGAAACATAACGACGAAATTGCACGTTCGTACGCGCAGCAATGGTGAAAACGCTTGAAAAACCTACAAGGCCGTGAGTGATTGTTAAAATCGTCGGTACACAGTCACCAATTACGCAAAACCCACTCTTTTCGTTGGATACTTTCTGTGTACCTGTATATACATGGTTCACATGAGGTTCGTCGGTGTATACAATCGTTAATGCAAGTGCAACGTACCGAGAGCATTGAGTTTGTTAGTAAACAGAGGAACTTTCGAAATTGGATAGAAGTGCGTGCCTTCCAATGTACGATATTCCAAACTGAATATGTTTACTTTATTTATTTATTTATTTATTTATATACCTATTGCCAATCAACAGAATTCGATTGCTACAATGTTTATGAGATTAAAAACTAAAATATTTTTTTTTACTACCTATCGAAATATAACGATGGAACATTCAAGATTAGAATTTAATTATGTACTTCCGTAAATTGAATCAGATTAGATCAATTGAAAAAAAAAACTAGTGAACAATTAACTACCTACATGCTTGCACGTATCTTTTCTTTTGGAATTTTACAGAAATTAAATAAGTTTTATTTTTCTTTATTTGAGAATAAAACTAAAACCAGATTGAAATTCATTGTACAGTTAAATTTCCATCAAATTTATTAATATTCAGAGGCAGAAAATGACGATAAATTAAATTGAATGCAATTCTTATCTCAGGTATAGTAGCCGATATAAACTCGAAAGATTACATCTGAGCTTATGATTTAACTACAATTTATTAGATAAGACACACATAGAACGGTAACTGTATATTTTATTCACTATATTTTATACGCATTTATGAAAAATTCTAAAATGGACTACCGCAATCTTATGCACGAGAAAAAGTTGTACAAAACGGAAAAGTCGCATCTATTAATAAAACCTAACAAATCAAACAGTCCAATTAAATCTGTTCCAAACTGTCGCATTAAAACCCGTCCCTGCTTGTCCGCACGCGCACAGCAAAAACGCTGCAAAAACGCAAAAAAAAAGTCCAAGAAACACCCTTCCACCAACAAAAGTAAAAGCCAAAACAAAGATCGAAACCGGTCGCACGCGTTTCAAGAGACTCGAGAGAGCGGGAGAAAGAAGAGAAAAAGTCAACAGCGAATAATCCCAATGCGCGCGCGTGCACTACGTTGACAAGTCGAAAGCCGCGCTGCTGCTCCGGCTATGTGCCCATACTTATATGTATACATGTAACTCTCAGCGTGGCAACAAGCCTGGTAGAACAAGAGCCACGGATGGGCAAAATGAAAAAAAAGGGAAAAAAACGGCCGAGGCAGCAGGAGCGCATCAACATCGAGATAAGGCGATCGCGGGCAGACCGTGAGTTTGTAAATAATCCTATACCTATATATATGTGTGTATAACACAAAGCCCGCGAAATCGCAGAATCCGCTATACGATATGTCGCAGTGTATGTACATAATTATAATGATTTAGAGCGCATATTCGGGGAATTTTAACAAAAAGGAAAAAATATCAAAATGCAAAGCGCGAAGATAAGAGCGATTTTGTAGGTTTAGATTGATAATAATCGATGGCTGTGTACATTCCTTACGAGTTTTAGCGATTGATCAATTTGTGAAAGTTGTTGCATTCTTTGCGATGGCATGTTTGGTTAACTTTTTCAAATTCACATTTCAAAGAGGAGTATTTTTGAATACAGTGAAACAAAACGCCGCTCAAAAACTTGGTGTTCTATTCTATTTAAAACATAAACGAATTGCTGTAACTAGGATAGAAGTGTTACTGTACTTTCACGTGTGCAACTTCTTTTCATAAACTTGACTTTACAAGTATTTCAAAACAAAAAATTCTTAACCGCAGTACGTAACGCTTCGTATTAGTATTTACACAATTGCTAGATTTTAGTGCTATGGTAATTAGGAAAAATTTCGCTCTAATTTCATATGCTTTCGTTGGAATTCAATTTCTAGGTTTGAAATTCAGCATAAATTTATACACCGATGCACACTTTCCCATATACCTATTTGCGATTCGCCAAGATAAGAAATCGATCTTTAATCCAGCTCGATAATGATATTCCAACACGAAATAAAATAACTGACTCATCTAGATAGAATTCACTGTTAGCCGTTTTAACTGTAAATTCATTAAGTTTATTAACCTTTCTCACACGTCGAGGGCATTATCATTTGAAACTATAGAGACCGCCACGAATTAAACAAACCAGCTGTCATTATCTGTAACAATGCATTAACAAACCTGCCGGAGCGTTTTATGTAACAGTTATCACGTCGATTTGCTTCCCCTATTCGTTTCTACATTATGCTCTCCCGTATAGCTGTCAAATATTATACTCGGCACCTGAGAATACCGAACTCACGATCTTTCACACACCTTACAAACCATACACGAAACATATCAAGAAAAATAAAAGACCACCTGTTAATCAAATAGCTGTCAGAACTCGGTATCTCGCACGCACAAAAACTTACCGACACAAAAAAAACTGTGAGGTTGCGCGTCTGTTTCCTTTCTCGCAGCGTCTTCGGGGCGATAACCGAGAACGTCGAAAAAAAGAAGGATCAAGGCTCTCCAGAAAGATGGTGACTGCCGTGTTCACGAGCGGTCCTCGATGGTTATACTCGTCTTCTCCCTCGGGTGGAAACTCACGAACCCCTCGTTCTTTTTCACACGCGTTAAAAAGAAAACAAAGGGAAACACGCGAACGCGTAGTACAGAAATGCACACAAGGAGATTGTGGAGCTGCAGCGATATGCGAGGAAAACCGGAATTTTTTACACCACACCGACCCGGATGTGTTACGTGTATATATATATATATTAAAAAAAAACGAAAATCGCGTAAAACTGTGTGGCCGTTTTCGTCGGAAGAAGTTGGCGCGCGCGCGGGCGGATTTTGATGGAAAAGGTTATGTTGTGCGCGCACACGTCGTCAGGCCCCGAGGGAGAAGAGAGACACAGCGCGCGCACGCGGCAGTGGCACAGCTAAAATGCACGCACGCACGCTGGCGTCGGGCGCAACAACCGTCCTGGGACTGACTATAGACGGTGAGAGAGACAGAGACGGAGCAACGTGATACGTCTTGTGTATATATCTATATGTATATAGAGTCATGTGGTGGCTGGTTGGCAGCGTGTTTTCGTTCCCTCTCTGCCTCGCGTCCGTGGCTGCTGTATCGGGCTTTCTCTCTCGCTCCCTCTCTCTCGGCTGCGCGATCGCTTTCTTGGTGTCTTTTCTTCTCGGACGGACTCAGGCGCGGAGCGACTTGGTAGGGGCCCGTCTCTCTCAAGTTGCGTTGTGTATAACTGTATAGTATGCGAAATTCATCGTCTTCGGTGTCTGGGATTGATCGATCGATGCTTACTTCTCTGTGATAAGATAAGTGGGGAAAAGTTTGCACTCGATTTGAAGAGTTAGTCTGGAAAGCTGGATGGACTGGTTTTTTTCTAACCTAAAAAAAAATTTGTTCTTATTTAGCTGCAGTAGTTTATAACTTTCATGCGATATTTATTTTTCACTGTGTCCATTCATATAGAATTTTTATAATGATAAAAGAGTTTAATGCTATAGTTCAACTAGTTTATTTAAAGAAACGTTAAATTATAGTTATATTTTTAGCATACATATACACGTTTAAAATTGATGCCGTGTTTCTTTTGACACTAAATTATATTTGGCTAACTATCATTTTTGCATAATAAAAATGTTAAGTAAAACCGTAAAAGGATTGTCACGATTCATTTTATAAAAAATTGTAAATACTATTTTTACTATGTTGATTATGTTATTGATGCAATGGAAGCAAATGGATTAAAAAAAATTTTTTTATCTAGCATATTTTAATTTTCAAACTATAGTGTTGTCATTCTTTATGTTATTATTCGCAAAATGTCCCGCCACTTATCAAGTGCCTTTTTCAGATACACTTGAACGTCGTTAATCTATTCTACAGTACCTACCTATTCACGCTGAATTTAATTTATTTCGAAGAATAGGTAGGTAGCATTACTAAGTTAAGAGAGACATTCACATTTTCACCAAATAGCAAATATTTCAACATGGTAAGCAATTATATATTTATTTTATAAAATAAAAATATGTATAATTAACGGTTCTTGTGTTGCAAAGCTAATTTTTATATAAATTTAACAAATATTGATTTCATACTTTTTTGAGTAACAAAGCCAATATATTTTTATACATAAGTGGATTGTCAAGTTCGTAACAGAATAATTAAAAATAGTCTCGAGGTCTAGCAACCCCGATTTTCATAATTTATTATAAAAGTAATAAATTTTCTTATGAAAGAGAAAAGTGCGCTTTTTCGACGCGAAAATCTTTAAATTTAAAATCAATTTAAATTGTAAATAAATACTCTTAAAAAAATATACTTGGTATTATATTATAAATATTCACTATATTTTGTATAATATCTATGTCGGCATACACATAATCACTGCCATCCAACTTAAATTTTCGCATATTGATGCTACACCTGCGACTTTTCTCACCAACCTCTTGGCAAAATAAAAATTACATGTTTCAACCAGATCATACAAAGCCGTTTGGTCGCAGATATTCTCGTTACAAAAAAAATAACGAGTCCGCTGCTGAATTATATATAGGGACGCGAGTTTATCCCCTCTAATCGGTATCAGTTAAAGCAGCAGAGAGTTGATTCCCCACAGGAACTCGCCAAAGCCAATCTAGCTCGAAACTGCACTACATCATGCAATGGTTTTACACGTCGAGGCGACCTCGAAACAATTCATGACTACAAAACCCTACGCGCGCGTACCGATAAGACACAGTTTATATATACAACGAGAAAACCTTCGATTCGAGGATTTTCCTAAAGCCTAATCTATTATCGCGTCGAACTGTGCTTCCTTGACAAGATCGATTGGACGAATCGAACAGTCAATGCGAGCAGGAAATGGCATTTTCTTGCAAAATTTTTCCAGTCGCGTGGTGCATTTGGTGTTCTATGTTTATGCATAAATGATGCGGCAACGTTTCACGTGACGTAGTACGTAAAAAGGTATGTATTATTTATAAATGAGTTTGACAAATCATCGAGCTTTTACTGGCAATTTCAGTGCTAAAGCTGACAAAATATATACATATGTATAACAGTCAAGCTTATTGTAATTACTGCATCATTGAAAGTTTAGTAATAGTCGTTGCGTGATAAAATTTAATACATAATAAGTTACTATTAAAGTGATTCAACTTCGTAAAAATCAAGTCATTCATTAAATCTTACAAGATACCTATAAACGCTGGAAGCACTGTTTGACCTCAAGCAAGTGTATCGCGTACTTTCAAACCAACCTCGAGTTTCTAAACCGTAAATTACGAGACATTTACAAATGATGTAAAGAAAAAAAATCTTTAACACTCTAAATTTAAAGGAAAATGAATAGGCCACAGTATCAACGGCAAACAGTTGCGTATGATGTAAATCAAGGTTTTCCAACTAACGCTTAAAGCACACAAAGTTATACCATTCCACATTATTCTATGTATATATATATATATATATATCCAGTGCAGAAAGGCCACACGGCAAAATTTATCGCGGCGATACCACAATATAAATAACGAACTATTCTTCACAAGGCAATAAAGCTGCCTCGGCTACCGGTGTGATATTTGTCACTCTCGACTCCAGCCGACTACCGAAGGCGCGCGCGCGCGAGCGCTATTTCGTAACGCGATTTCCGCGCGTAACGAGATCCACACGTCCACCTATATGTATACGTCTGGATGTATATTATAAGCTGGAAAAAGGAATCCAGAAGCGGAAGCCGAGCGTGTAATCGAAACAAATATCGTCGCGGCGTGTGCTGCGGACAAAAACGAAGTGGGTATGTGTATATGCATGTAAAAATATCTGTATATATAGCTGCGTCTGGCGGCGACAAGCCAAAGATACGTGCCGGTCGTTTCTCTCTTTGAAAAAAAAAATCGCACTCGCACGGCGTATATGTGCGGCATAAGGTGGAGACACCAGAGGAGGAAGGAGATGGAAAAGGAGTAAAAGGAAGGAGATCCGTTTCGCTCGGTCGCTAACCGGGAGATCGAAAGATCTCGAAGCAGAAGTCTAATGTATAATATCGATTTCCACCTGTGCTCTCTTTCTCCCTGCTGGTTCACTCGAGTCATATATATATATGTATATATCTAATCTTTTCTCCTTTTTCTCGTGTCTTGTATTTCATCGGCGGAACGGTAGCGTCTAGAATTCGGAACAAGGTCTTATTGCGCCGACTTTTATTGCCTTTCTTCCGCCTTTTTCCTCCCTGCACCAGTAGACTAGTGCCAATATAGTCGGGTATTGCGAGTCTTTTATTTATTGCGATACCTATAAGCGTTTCTAATAATTCTTTTTTCTACTTAATTATCAAAATCGGGGAAATCTCAAAGATTCTTCGAATTTTCAAATTCTGCTTCATCCTTGAAGTAATTGTACCCTTTTTAAGGTGGATTAAGAGACAATTAGTTTCGCGCGTGGATTTCGTCATTTGAAAACGAGATTTGTAGATTTTTTACTTCATCTGACATCATCCAATCAGATTAGAGCACTGATACTGTTGTTATAAAATTCCAACAGTTTTATCTAAATTTAATCGAATATTACCTAATACCTATAATCTTTGGAAGAACTTTTTTAATCTTTTCTATGTCAATAAAGTTCCTTTTAGCGAATACAGTTTTGAAATCATTAAGAAGGAATAATAATGCTTCAAATTGGATATTTCACAAAGCAATAAAATGTTTTATTATATAATTGCATTTCCATCACTTTTTCATCTCCGTTACTCATACGGAAGTCATAAGACGAGCACGTAAACTTTCCTCGGACACATAAAATTTTGCATTCTCAGCGCCGCTTCAGTCATGGCTAGAACCTGCAATAGACAGTGGGAGTACTATAAAAGTCTTCCAACCCATAACAATTGCTTCCTCTAAGATGGTAGTTGCACCTTCTGTGATTTTAAAAGTTTTCTTCGGTATACAGAGAATCCGATTTTCTTATGTCAAATTGAATTAGTTACATAATCGAGGAACATATAATGATTATACAATTTAATAGTATGACTTTTTAAATTAAATCACTTTCATGCACTATACAATTATAGTTTTAGAAAATCGTAAAAAAATTTATAGAAAACGAATTGTATTTACATATGATTTAATACTACACAGGATACTTCAGCAAACACATATTTTATCTAATATGACACAAATTGAAAACAATTTATGACGATATTTTAAATTAATTAATAATCGGCATTAATTAATTTATTGATCGCATGTCAGTATTATAGAATAGGTCAAGTTGTTAATTAATTATTTTAAATAGCAGACATAAAAGCTTCGAAAATATATGATATCTACTTATGAATAATAATAACTCTTACCCATTCAATTACAGTTATATTAACAAACTAAATTGAACTCATAAAATTTATCGATTTCGTAAGACTTTCATTAGCTTCAAATATTCTATTTTTCACATTAGCTTCAATCAGCGTAGAAATAATATAAACTAATTGAACATTAAGTAATATTCAATATCTAAGCAGCATCGGCGTGACTTAATTATTGAGTGCAATATTACATACCATAAATGTTATTGAACCACACCACTTGCACCGAGTAATCACACTTGTTACCCATCAGCCACAATCATGTTTCTACTTGATTGATCTGGCGGTTCATGAACTAAATGGGCTAAATTACTGTGCTGCATAGAAAGATATAGCCATTACTCTATTATATTCCAACATCTTCTAAGTATACGTGAATATATAAAATAATTGTAATAATAATAATAGCAAGAATAATTATTCTGTTATTATTTATAATTCAATTATAATTTATTCAAATTTTTAATTATTGTACACATAATGTATACGTATAATTTGTCAAAATTTTCTTACATGTCAGTCAATATCTATCAGTGCATCATACACGTAATGTTATGTAAAACTAAAAATTTTTTATGTTAAATTTACTTACTGCAGGTCATTACTGTCATAAAATATGTAACAAATATCGTGCATATTATTTATGAAAAAAATATTCCTTGGTAAAAAAAATTTTAAAGTATCCTTTTATAATAGTACCGTTACATAAGACTGTTTCAATTATCAAACTAATTTATAAGTTAATGATGCATTGTATAGTCGCAGCTAAAAATAATTTTCTCATGCATCATTCACTCGCTGTATCGAAAATGTGGCGCCATCGAGCGGCGAATAGACTAAGTTCAGTGCCTATCTAGTGGAAATCTGCATTGTTAGCTCGAGATAAAGCAGTAGTCGGTTGGAAGAGATTTTATTAATTTTAATCATGATTAGTTTTCTTTTCATTTCTACACGGTTATTTATGATTAACGCCATTGTAATAGTTCGAATGAAAAACAGGTTAATAAACAATTAAATTATACGCTGAATCGTGAAATATTACAAAAAAAAACATAAAATCCGCTTATATACATAATTTTTAATGGCTTTCACGCGTCAAGTAATACACCGGATGGTAATAATTTTTACGAGTATTTATTTACAGTTAAAAAAGTGTGTGCGAATATAAACTGCCAACTATAATTTACAAAGATAAATGGCTTAATTTTAAAGGAGTAAAAGTATTATACATTGACTATACATTTTTACAAATATCCACAATTATGTGTCGAAATTCACGTGTTAACTGTATACAGATATCTATTAAGCCCATCATCTCTGCACTTCAAAATACATATAATCGATCGAATAAGAAAAAATATTTATTCAACTCGAAAGAAAGTTTCACATCGCCGCATTAAATATCGTTTCGAAACGCGAAGTTGACACTTCAGGCATCTAAAGCACGCATCGTATGCACATATAACGCGATCCCCAAAAAGCGCCGATATTGCTCTTTGCGTTACCAAGTGAAAAAAAAAAAAGAAGAAGCAGAAGACGAAGCGGAGGAGAAAGCTCGAGGCATGAGAAGAGGAGGGTGGGATGAAAATTATGTTTGATGAAGAGAGACGGAGTGTAATTAAGACTCCCCGCGACTATCCTCGGATGATTATATACCGTATATACTCGTCCACGTGAGCTGCGGGAACGGCGGCTCAGCTGCGCTTAAAGAAAAGAAAAAAAGAGTACGTTACTTATTCATCCAATTGACGAGTGCACCTCGTAAACTGTCGTACAGCCGCGGCGCGCTGCGCTTCTCTTTTTCTCAGATCTTCATCTTCATTGGTTTATTATAACGGTGCGTGCGTCTCACTGGCAGTATATAGATTCTCTCGTTCGAGTTATGGTGAGTCTTTGATCCTGCGCTGCGTGAATGACACTTACTGTATACACGTCGAGCGCCAAAGTTTATTAGTGGATTCAGTCATTTAGATTGTATAGCGAGGGATCGTAAAAAGGCCAAATTGAAAATGCGAGGAGGTGCGAGGACAAAGAAGCTCCTGTCGTCCGTTTGCGACCGCGATTCCGTTGTACAATAAGTGCAGTGTTGTGTAGGCGATTTTTATAATTTTCTGCGGTGACTCGAGCGAGAGAAAAAGGACTTCTTCGAGTTTAAATGAGCTAAGAATAGTTGAAGTGATTCATTGCAATCTAAAATTTAAAGTAAAATATTTTTTGCGAAACTGATTTTTTTTGTTTTTATTGATAAGCTCTACAATAATTGTCAGATTTATCTATATTTAAAACTTTTTGTATTGTTTTTGACGATGGGAGTGCGAAAGCTTTTTGTCAGACATAAATCCAATGTTTTATTACATTAGAATTTTATTTCATCATCATGAAAGTATTAACTTATATAACCTTTTGTCTCAAAGAATTCCTCTGCCATTTTATCTGATAATAGCATCGACGTTGTGCATACGAAATCTGGCATCCGGTTTCTATCATTATTATTATTTTCATAATCATGAGAACTCGAGTTTATCGATATAGGAAATATGATTATTAAAAAATGTTACCGATTAATATGTTGACATACTAGTAAAAATTTAAAGCTATTTAATTTCACAATTGATTTTATTTTTAATTAAATTAATGTATGTACAATGCCGTACAATGAAAAATATGTGAAGATTTGGTATCATTAAAAACAAATACCTTATACCACTAAATTACATTTGCAAATAAATTTTTTCAATTCTCTTATTTCATTCAAATGCTCTTATTTTATTTTTACTTGCGTAAATTAGTTAAAATTCTTTTCTATTTTGAATAACTGATAATTTTAATTGTTTTAAAACGTATTCAGGCTGCTCACCCATGAATAGTGAAATATTAAATTGTATTTTAATAAAACTTCAATTTAATCTGTTAACTTCGTTATAATACGGTTGTTAAATAAAGACACAAAATATCTTTAGGATGTCTGTGTAAAGCGGAAATCGTATAAAGCCGTGGGAATCTCGAGTTAAAAAAATTCTAAAGAAATCGCCGTTAGTCCAAACAGTGGCAGACTTTCCTTTTTTACTGTAAAAAGACTTTCAAGAGAATAAAGCAAGTTTCATTCGTTCACAGAATACTGCAGAATTGTGAATATTTCATAATAAATCCGAACTTGACAATTTCAATTCAACAAAATATTATTGTAAATATTAATTAAATTGAATTGTATTCCAGGATAATAGACCGGATACACCATCGACGAGTAAGCCTAGAAGACGGGATGAATTGAGAAGGCAAATCGAAGAGTTGCGACGTCAAATTGAGGAACTAGGACAGCAGATAGATTATATGAAACGACAGTCAAACAATTTCGGACAGTGAGAGCCTGGCCAGATGGGAACGAAAAATGTGACGAATATCGAACCAAAATAAAAAAAAATCGTAAAGAGAAACTAGCGTCGTACCGTTGCCACAGAACATCGAGGATCTCTAGAAAAGAAAAATAGTGTCGATCAGCAAAATTAAAAATAGAATATTCATTTTGGAAGTCAAGTGCCATGAGTATGGGAAAAATTCTCTATATTCTGTATGAAAGTTATTTCAAAGTAAAGCATAACCTTGAATATTAACAATCGAGCGATTACTTCAATCCGCATTTTTTTTTCTGTTGTTTAACGCACAAATCTGAATTATCTCTCGCTCCTAACCACTCTAAAAAGCGCTAAACTCCTCGCGCGAACGCTTGGCATTCTAAAAGTAACACACACACACATATCGGCTAACGGTATTTCCTGGAATAACGCAACTGGAACAAATAAGCGCGCGGCGTCGAAGCGGCGGAAAGGTATCTTGTAAATGCCAGGACGTTGCGGCGATAAGACCCTGCCCGGCGTGTGTATACGCGACAACAATTTATAGTCTTGCGATTCGCTTCATATTTACTTAACGGTACGTAATATAACGCGTATGCAACATTTGTTTTTTCGTTGTTTTTTTTTTCTGACCGCGCAGCAGCGTATTAATTCAACGATTTCAGAGCTTCCGCGGCTTTGAAATACGAGAGCAGCAGCAGTCTCTCTGTTGGAACGTAAAAGAAGACTGCTACTGATTAGCATTCGTGCCTTATGTGTGTGTGTGTGCTGGTGTGTGTTGGCGAGTGCATGTATGGGAAGCAAGCGACGAGAGGGCACAGCACCGACAGCTCGACTGATTCCATCAGAATCGAGAAAAGCGCGTTTTCTTTGTTTTTTAGCGGCGCATCGAAAACTTTTTTAACAATTGCTCACTCTTCGGCAAGCAACGAAAAAAAGCGGATATAACCTTTTGAAGACCACTACGAAGTGCGTGTGCAGCAGCTCACTTATACTTCATCTATTTTTGGCGTAAATCGATCCTGAACCATTTTTGCGCTTCGTACCTCTGAATACAACTTATTCCTGGATTCTGTATTGATTCAAAGGGCCAACGACGGCATCGATTCAGAAAATTATCGAGGAGAGATCGTCGAGCTTTCCATCAAGGTATAATTTGCAAGCCAACGTACCGGCAAGACTACGCAAGTCTTCAGCCACTATTTATAATGTTTGTGCGACACATAATTAAAAATAAAGAACGTCTTAAATATAACCTTTTATGGTATTTTTCTTAATTAATTATTTTTGTAATTTACTTCGTATGTAATGTTAAATTTAATAGGTTAATGCATTTGTCATTATCAAAATTGAATTTTGCATTTTGTAAATTAGGTAGAAAACTTAAAGTAGATATCAAAAATTAACTTTAATCGAACCATGCCGGTTTCTTCGGAAGCTTGTGTACGCGCATACACTCTCCGCGACAAACCAAACAATCGCGATAAGAGAGATAGAGAAAAAGGTCGTCCACGGGGGTAAAGGAGAGGAAAGAAAAAGGTCTGAATAATGGAAGTCACCGCGAAAATAGGAAGTGAAGCACAGAGAGAGTGAGAGAGAGAGAGAGAGAGAGAAAGAGACATAATATAAAAGAAAACGAAAACCACACGAAAGAGAGTGTGTGTAAAAAGAAAGGCAAACGAGAGAAGGAAAAACGGTTCTATCTCCGATGCGAGAGAAAGAGAGAGAAAGAGAGACAATGGTCGAATGCAAACATACGCAACTGCACTCGCAGAGAGGGTGAAAGAGAGAGAGAGAGAGAGAGAGAGAGAAATAAAAAGGAAGATGAGGAGGAGGAGAGAAAGAATGCGTAATGAGGAAAGAGAGGGAAAGGAGAGAGAGAAAAGACGGGAGCAACGGCGGCTTAGAGCGCAACGACAGACAAAGACAAGTCCTGCCTCTGTGCCTCTCTGGGCAACGCTTTTCTCTTCCTTCTCTTTTGCTCTTATTTATATACTGTGTGTGTGTGTGTGTGTACCGTCGATGTATATGGAAGTCTTGAGAGAGAGAGAGAGAAAGAGAGAAAGAGAGAGAGAGAGAGAGAGAAAGAGAGAAAGAGAGAGAGAGGGCTGAAGGAAAGGGAGGTTAGGAGGCTTATTGAATGGAGGGGACTTACATACATATACACCGCATACGAATGCACGCTGAAAATGTACACACACATACACACGGGCGCGCGCGATTCAACAACTGCACACTTAAACTATACTCTATAGCTCTGAGAATCGCGAGTTTCCACGGTATAGATGCGTGTGTGCGGATGCAGCTAGTGATGTCATCGCCGTGCCGTCAACTTACCGTTTCATGCAACACCGTCCGTCGCCGACTATTTCTCGTATCACCTCTTTACCTCGTATATGTTTATAAAACAGTGAACGTGAGCTACTATATACGCTATCGATTCTTTTTTTCCATACGTATAAGAAGGAGGCTTTTTTGTTATCGGTGTATATATCTCTGTGTATATCTCTGTGTATCATCGGTGTGCGAGGAAATGCAGCGCGAGCTGTCTATATAACCTAATCAATGTGGACGAGTTTCGAAAGAGTCGCGCGCGCAAAAATCCCCTTCACAGGCAGCGACAGCAGCAGCAGAAACTGATCCCTGCTTTACTTATATACCTATATATGCGTGCGCGTTGCTCGCACCGTCCGCGAAATCGTCAATTAATTCATTGGACCGTCCTTGTCGAGTCTACGCTTTTTCCGATACCAGCGTCTCTCTCCCTCTCTATCTCTATGTGCCGGCTTAACGTCTATCTCGCTTTCTTTCGCTTTTACGAGTCTGTATAAAGCGTCCCGACTCGCTTGCTCTAAGCCTTGATTTATGCAGCTTTTCCACTGGTTGCTTTTTGTATATTTTTCTTTCGAATTCGATCACTCGCTACCGGTGTATACGTGTACTTTTTTTCTTTTTTACGTTTGTTTGCGGGGACAGGGTGTATTTTTAGTCTTGGCGTCGACGTTATCGATGGCTGCTATATAGTTTGGGAATATCTTTCCAGAAACTAAAATAGACAAGAGATTGATGGGAGTTTATGATTGCTTTCGAAAACAAGATTAAATATTAATACAGTTATTGGATTAATACATGTCTAAGCATGACGGAATGGAAACGTATACGAAGAAATAGATTTTTTTTAATTTACCATATATATTTAGAATAATTCAATTTGTATAAAAGATAAAAAAAAGAAGGATGTGTTCTAAATGCAGACTATAGTGCACAGCTCGAATATGACTTAAATATTGAATTCCTATTATCGACACACGTTACATCGTATAGGGTAGACAAACCAGTATATCGGTTGTCGCCCTACAAGGCAAAATACGGTCACAGATGACTAAATGTCATATAGGGTAGAATGCACATGTGTATATTCAAGTAGTCGGGTCTAGGTTCAGGCTAGACGATCGATATAGACAAATAGATAAAATTCTCATACGTCTTGTTATACTTAAAAATAACTCCATTTATTACGTACGAGCGTGTGGGAAACAAGTTGCTGTAGTTTTTAAATTAAATTATCTATTGCTAACGTTGGAAATTATATAAATTGATCAAATAAATTTATAGATACATGCAACTGTACTTATATACATTTTCCGAGAATTGAATAAAAGTAGTTATTTAAGTCATCGTGAATATATAATGCAGCAACGAGTACTTCCTTCTTATATGATTACCGTGCAATTACATTAATGATACCCCTTTGTTAAACGTTTTTTAAGCAGTGTGGATATTAAAATTAAAATTAAACACTCGGGTTCCTTTGAAGCGTCCATACGTATCGCCCCTTTGCGCCGGAGACACTTTTAAGGGGAAGACTACTTTGACGATCGCTCGTGCAGTAAAAGCCGCTTTTTTTTTCCTAGTTTAATGATTTTGCATGCGGCTTTTAGAAGTGACATTTTTCAGAGGAACTCTGAAATAAAACTTTTGCAAAAATGCTAGAGAAAATTATGTATACACATAATATATAAAATGAAATTGTGCTAAAAATTATTTAAAGAACAGTAAAGTATTTTTTTTTTCTAAATATGGTTGGGAAGTAAATTTTTTAAAAGGTGCTTAAAGTGTGCCCAGTCGGCGGTTACATCCAGTCTTATCAGTATAAAAAAAAAACATCTACTCTACTAACAGAAAACATTACTGCCCTACCCACATTATTTTACGACACCGCGTATGTGGGTATTGCAACGGACACTAAAAGTACCCGTAAAATATTGCATACATGAAAAATAGTAGTATAAGAAATATAAAAAAAAATTAAAAATTTACAATTGGAAATTTACGAGTTCCAAACTACAATAACCGAATTTCAAGCCGATTGATTAAATTTTTTAATTTAGCAAATTGCAAATTTGAGTTTAATACCTAATTCGATTAAAATTGCGCTGTACCTCGTCAAATGTACATACATCAAATTTTGTTTATCGTAGCATGTCATTAAGTAAGAATGTATATCGGTATATTTGAAGCCTCGTTCTCATGCTTATCGTTGGAAAACTTAACGCTTATCGTTCCCCAGATAATTTTTAAATGTCCTCCATTGCGCATATAATATGAACTCAACCCAAGAAAACCCTGGCACACTCGTTCCGCCAAATCGAAAATTTCGCTCGTAGCCTTCACGAAGAAAGGGACATAACGTCAACACAAAGCCCTGAACTAATTTTATCTCCTCTTTATCTGCCCATATAACAATGGCTGCACGATAAAGCTCATACGCGAATTCGAACTCTATTGCTATCGCAAAATCTGCTTTCATCACAGCCTCCATATAAAAGTCTGTATCTATTCTCGAGATAAGAATTTATCTATATAACGTCATCGATCAAACATCTCAGGCCGAAAATCCGCAGTGGAAAAGCGTCACATCGACTTCCCCAGGCAAAACTCGCCGCTGCTGCTGATGTTCTCTCTCTCTCTCTCTCTCTCTCTCTCTCTCTCTAGTTCTGTGCACAGAGCGCGCGCACTCTCGAAGAGTCGGGCCGGCTGAAGAGAGGCTTCTCCTTCTGTACACTCGTGTGCGGTGGTGGTGGCAGCAGCAGCAGCCGCCAGGCCAGCAGCAGCAGCAGCATATAGTGGGCACTAGCGCGCAGTTCCGAAAAGTTCGTCGGTGCGGCCGGATAGAGACGTAGAGAGTGCGCGCCGCGCTCCTCCCTTCCCCTCCCGTCTACTCTCTGTGTACATATATACCGTGCGCAATATAACCAATAAGTCAACCGGTTTATCCGCGTCTTTTATACACTCGTGTATATCTGTATATCTGTACGGTTGAGACTCTCTCTCTCTCTCTCTCTCTCTCTCTCTCTCTTTTCCTCTCTAGTTCAGCGGCAGCACCTCGCGCTTCTCTATGCACCAGCGCGACGAGCTGCATAACCCTGGAATGCCGTCCTCGGTACCGTGAATATTCCCCTTCGCCTATGTCTGTGTGTGTCTGCATATAGAGAGAGAGAGAGAGAGAAAAAGGAACGAGAGCTGTGCATAAAACAGGACGCAACGGAGCTCCTTCACCGCTGCAGTGGTAGTGGCGAAAAAAGAGTAGGTATAATATATATATACACGTATAGCACTGTGTATGCATGTACGTGTTATAAACACACCACACCTATGTGCGTGCGTATATGCACCAAGAGAGTGAGTGAGACAGAGAGAGCGAACAGTTGCAATATATACCAACGTATTTCCGTGGAATCGTTTATCGTTTATTAATAGGCACTCTAATTTCGTGTACACTCGTCGAGTGGCCGAGTGTAGTTCCGTGCCTGTGTGTGTGTGTGTGTGTGTGTGTGTGTGTGTGCGCTCCGACTGCTCCGAGCCAACATTCTTCTTCTCTCTCTTTTGCGCGATATCCGTAGCCCGTGTTGTGTAGTTGTGCTAGCCGACTGACTGCGAATCGCGGCCAAAGTCATCGCGATATTACTACGCGCCGCGCGTTCTTGCAACCTTTTTTTTTTACTTGTTCCTCTCGCTTCTCTCTCCCTATTTCTTTCCTATCCTAAAAAAGATTAGCATGCTCGCTTAAATACACGTAGGTTCTGCAAAGTCCGGTTGCGGTCGTTGTGTCGTACCTGTTTTTGTTGTACGCACAAACGAAGTGGTCGCGGGCTCTTCTTTTTCTTTTCCTAGAAAAGGGGAAGAGAGTTGATTCGGTATAGATCTGCGTGAGGGGCGCGCGGGGGCAGGGGCATTGAACGGACTCTCCGTGGGAGTCAAAGGTCGACGTGCGAGTTTGCCCAGACGCCGCCTGGGATTCGCTTTTCTCCCTCTCTCCTATCCTTTTTTTCCGCGCTCTCATGTGTACACACATCGCAGCTACGCACGTACGCACACATATGCATAGAGGAGAAGACCGAGTTCACCGAGTGCTTCATGCACACGCACAAAGGATCTCGGGGAAAGGATTCGCGGAAACACTTGGTACGTGCAGCGTACGTGTGTAGGTGGTGTTATATATATAGTATATATATACTATATATATATAGTATATATGCGATACGCGCGGACATATATCCCACGAGAGCGCTTTGTTATATATGCGAGAGGAGCCCTGAGAGCGGCTCGAGCTCGAATCGATTCGGAGGAGAGAAGTGTGCAGAGAGAGAAAATGGTTCGGTTCTTCTTCGAGGAGCAGTCGTGTGTGTGCAGCTTTGCTTTATATATATACATGTACCTATATGTGGCTGTGTGTCTCGCTCTAACTTGTGATGACGATGTTCCTTTGCCGATGTGTATAAAGTCAGTCCCTCTCTCTCTCCCACTCTCTTTCTCGGTCTTTCTGCACGAGAATCGAGATTCGTCTCGTGGTTCACCTGCAGTGGCGGTGCGTAACAACGGGGAGGAAGAGATAGATAGAGAGAGAGAGAGAAAGAAAGAGAGAGGGCGTGCTGCATTATTTTGCTCCTTTTTTCTTTTTGACGGGATCCTGTTATGCTCCCGCTGGGCCCTTTGCCTATTGGATGGCTCCTTTGACAGAGTGGCGTGTTTGTTGTTTTGGTTTTCTTCTTAACCTTTTGTCCTTTGCGACGAGATTTGTTTTCTTTTTCGCTGGTTATCAATAATCAGATTAAATGTGAGGATCTCTTCGGTATCGAGAATTTTAAAGGTGACTTTGTGGAGCGAGTTATATTCCTCGCGTATCTGAAGGAGCTTAATGAATGCCCGACTGCAGAGTAGTATAAAAATTTGTAGTATGTTAATTACTCTACATTTAATGGGTTTTTAATGAACTATCTCTTAAACAGAAGTATATAATACATATCTTAATTATGACTATTAGTTGTGCAATAAGCATTTGGTATTTTAGTTTTACTAATTGATACTTTATTTACCATTTATTAAGCAGTAATATACTTGTCTGGGTATTCAAGAAGTCAGCATTGTATTCGCGTCCATTATTTACTGTTCCCATTTAACTATTGCAATTATGAGGTCGATTATTGATCAATCATTTGGTATTTGTTCGCGACAGTTTATCGCGTTGCATGCACGAAACGCTCCATTTCAGTTTGACCTGCTTTGACTACTTTCAACTGCAGTCTCGGCTCTGAACAATTCTCGAACAAACTCTGTTTAAAATTCCTAACAATAAAAATGTGCTGCTCATTCATTTCTTAAATTTTCCTCACTGTTAATTATATTACTGCCGTCCAATGCTGATTAGCACAGACAGTTAAAGTGATGTGAATTTAAAACCCAATGTACAGAGGGAGAACTTTAAATTTTTAACTCCGGAATTGCTACAGGACAAATGTACACATGCGTCTTTCAACGCACTCTAAATTAATAGTCTCGGGTGGAATAGTTGTCAGAGCCTACTTTAATTCATTAGATTGAATGACGTGAATTTATCGTGAAGCTTCAAAGACTGTAAAATCATTATGCTGTAGGAAGCAATTAAAACTGCATTGGATATAGCTGTGTAGCAGCTATTTTGAGACGTTAATATTCATAAGTGCAGAGTTTATTCTTTGTTTAGATGTGTATAAATTTACCGAAATAAGTCGGAAATTCTACACAATTATTGAACTCGTCATTAGATAAATAAATATTTTATAATGGTATACCTAATAATGTTTTCATTGCACTCTGTCCTTCAATTCATATTATTTTGCTACTTCCAATTCTAACCTCAAAGTAGAATGTCAAAGATATAATATTGCATAAGTAACTACTTATTCGCATATTTTTTACGTTTTCCACGCATAAGTTTATATGAAATCCGTATTTTCCATATAAGATGCAATAAATTTGTATAAAAATTTATAAAGAACAATTCTTCTTACGCCGCGAAATGTCGATTATTTTCAAATCACGTCAACTCTTGAGTATAATGCCATTTCCTTGTACAGGCATAACAGGTGTAAAGTTGTTGTTTTTTTATTTGTGTTGATTGGAACTGATTGGTTTCAATGAGGCAAGTTCCGCAGTGGCTTATTCGACGCGATTGCGTCACGTTCGTCTTTGTATTCCGATATTAACGTTTTCCGATTGAACGCATTTCAATGAATATTTAGGCTGGGTAATGAAAATTTTTTGCTAGGTAGTATTTTAAATTGGGATCTATTCAGTGGTTTGAATAACACTTTACCGTTAAAGGAAATAAATTTTATCTTTTTAAAATCTTTTTACTTTATTTTCAGATATAAATTTCGATAAAAAATAAGAATAAAATAGAGTATTTTAATAAGAGAAGTTAAAAATATAATATAGAATTAGGAATAAACTATTTTTTTTAATACTAATTTCCAAAATTTAGACATTATTTAAGTTTTTTTATTTCATATATAGTTATTTTTATCTTATTTTGTTTATGATATTGAATTTTTCTATATTTAAAATGACTACTTCAAAAGAATGTTAAATTATTACAAGACTTAGTGTTGTAGCTTTACTTGGATTTTATAAATTATAATTTTCTAATTGCTTGTGTTTTAGAATTCAGGTATTTTAGGAAATCAAACTGTTGATATAATTTTATGTTTATTTTAATATATAATTCTTGCTCAATTATGAAATATTTATTCATTGTATCGGTTTTATATGTCAGGGTATATAAAAATGCAATTCACTTTATAGAATCATGACCTCTTTTGCCATTTACAAAAATGAATGGAATGTGATTCATTTGTATGCTCATCATAAACTTTTTTTTTGTCAGCATTACTAAGCTGTTAGTGTGAAAGTACTAAATGATTTCTCTTATATACTTTTAGGGTAGCAGAATGTCGAAGAAGGATGGTAACAAAATGCTGGTTCACCAGTTATCATCTGTTCTACCAGATGATCGACCTATTACGGCCATAAACATAATAGAGGATTTAGACAAATGTCCACCAAACTTCACTGTTGTAAGTATCAATTATACAAAAATAAAAAAAAAAAATTTAGAATGACTAATTCTTTCTGAGTCATGACCAAGAAATCAAGAGGTTCATGCTCTTGATAACCATATGACTTATAACTCATTCTTAGATTATAATTCGTACTCTTTTGATTGCTTAAAAATATATTTTATAGATGCTATTATAATTAAACTCTTTTTTTTTTATCTAGATTTATAAAAATATTTTCTTAAGAATTTTTATTTAGAAAAATTTTGTCAATTCAAAAGATATAGTTAAAAATCTATTAAATAATTAAGTTATCTCATGTATTTCTTAAGAAACTTAAAAAAATCATATTTATAAAAGCAAGCTGTTCCTTCCACTAATTTCTTTTAAATGCTCAGATGTGCTAAGTAAATTTTTATTTTTTACAGGTTTCTAGAACCTACGATTTAGACTCAGATGCAGACTTGTGGCGTGAAAGTGGACTATTTATCAAGAAAAAATCCAGATACATATGTTTTTCAAAGACTGAAGGATTGCCGCATTCTGTAATTGAAAAAATTTCAATTATCGATGAAAGAGACCCCCCTCCTGAAGGATTCAGTATGATTTCTCATACAGTAGATTCAAGTAAGTAATTCAACACTTGTAATTCTTTACCTTGAGATATTTCTAACCTTGTGACATAATTGTCATACTTATTGAAAAGTGATTGTACATGATTGTTTGTTCATTCTTACAGTGCAAAAAGCATGGCGTAAAAGGCAACTGTCTTATAAAATTAGAAATAAGGATTTATGTTCATGTGCGGTATCAGACATAATTATTTGCAGTAGGCCTGGAAAAGGCTCAAAAATGGCACCTGATGAATTTACGTATGCAGGGTAAGTATATATTTCTTGTAGTTTATTCAGTTTTAAAACTCTTTAAAATATAAACTTAAAAATTCACTATTTACATTTCAAATTTGTATTTATTAGTAATACCGCTGTAATTATAAAAATAAATTTTTTAGTTTATTAAGAAGTATAAAAAATTAATTTTTTATTAAATTATTTATTTCATTTCAGGGTCATAAATGGAGTTTACATTTGTTATAAAACAGTTCCCGTTTCATCGGGTTCCTTAACTGCACAGCCATATGCCAATATAGAGTACGTATTTAAACACAATCATTTTTTTTATAGAATTTATACTAACTTTAAAAAAGCTCAAATTTATTTAATTCAAACAGATTGTTCCAAACTTCTTCGCCGACTCTGTCAAACGGAACACCGCACAGAGCAGCGCCAGAAAGGCCACCAAAGCCAAAGTTTCTACCGAAACCAACGAATGGACTGTATCCACAAATAAGTCCAATTAGCGCGGGTAAACCTACAGCCGAAGAGAACGACCAAGACTATGAAGTTTTAAGCCCAAGTGCAAGAATAAGGCCAACGCGACCAGCACCAAGGCCGCCGCCTAATAAATCACCTCTAGTTAATTCTGTGCCTACTACGTACGGAACACTACCAGGTTCATCAGATCTCGATGGAGTTCCTTTTGTTCTCAATCCTCTTTTGAGTATGAGTGCATCTAATTCGTTTAGTGTAAGTTATTTTTCATTATTATGGAAATACTTTTATAAATGGTTTTTAAATGTGGTTAGCGTTATGCACACTCTGTTACGAATTATTTTAAATGCATAGTTAAATAATGGGTTTGACTGCAGTATCAAAATGAAATAATCAAAGAAAATTTCATATCATGATTATATTCTTCTCTCCTTTATGATCTGAATTGGATATTCAGTTGAAATCAATTCAAATTGAATGATTAATTTCATTGTATGAAGTAATAAATACTTCCAAGTATAATAACGTTCTAGAAAACATTTAGTATTAATAAAATGTGTTATCTTATCATTACAGAAACACTTTCCTGTGATTAAAATCCGAACTCAAAAAGAGCTGGATAAAGAGGTATTTATCTTGTAATGAAATAAATTTATGATTTTAGAAATTGTGACAACAATAATATGGATAATATAATAATTTTCAGTATTTCTACGACTTTCGAACCGAACGAGAAACTTGAAGGAAGTCATATCGTGCCAATTGAATTGCTTGAAATATACGGATTTTTGGCTATACGTATACGTCTATCGATAATATAGCTCTAGCCATGTGTAAGAGAGTGCCTGAATGAATGATTCATAACGTGAATATTCAATCCAAAAAGTGAAAACAGCAAACAAATCCTTCATCGTTTACAGTGATAAGGAATATGGAGTACTAATTAAGCGGTGTACTCGCTCTGCTCGCAACTAATTTGTCCCACGACTTCCACATCTAATTTAGATTTTTGATACCAGTGATTACGAGCATTGTATTTTTATAGACTTGTGTTATTATTTTATTGTTCGTAGAAGTTATATATGAACCTGTATAATATGTTCTAGTTGTTTATAAAATTATTATAGAAATATTTAATATCACCGTAATACGTCAAGAGCTTATAAATATAGCGTAAGAAATTTTTTTGAATAAAAAAGAACACTTTTTTTGATAAAACTAGTTGCAAGTGTTTTAAATGCCTATTTCCTACTTAATTATAAAAGATTAAAAGGATTAAATGATTTACATTGATTTAAAATTGGTAATACATGTTTTCTTTTTTAATAAAATAAATTTGACTTGATTGTACATGCCACGTTGATTTCCACGTTCGAACACGTTAAATATAGATACATGATTTTTTATTTTAATTTTACACTTTTATAATTTTACTTTCTACTGCATATTTACATAAATAACATTTTTAAGTATATCTGTGTTTATTGTTGGTGCAAGTGACACTTTCCTAATGTAGAAAAGAATACATATTATGCGTTTGCGGAACATCGCATACAATTATTTATTTTCACTTGTACAAAATACGTTGAAAGTCACAACACTACAATAAATACATATAAGCTTATTCGCGTCGTGAGTAGCAACACGAAAGTTGAAAAATTTGCACATTTATTACTTTTTCTTTTTATCTACACCATTCAAGGTTTCGATTGTTATTTCTATTTTATAGAAATGTCATTAAAAAGAATGAGTGTTTGGCTTACAAGTTGCACATTAATTTATATTTAAATTAAATAATGCCTTTCCGATTAACAATTAAAATAAATTATAATTCAATGAAATGCTCTGAAGATGAATAATTATACAGTACAACTTTATAAAAGACTATCAGAATAGTTTGAATTTTATAGTTTAAAAAATTGATGGCTTTCAACTTTTTATTACTTTTTGTTGAAGTAATTAAGTTAAACTGCTCTCGAAATTGACTTAAGAAGACAGAATAAAGCGTTGAAATGAAATACAAGTAGTGTTCTTACAGAATTTTTGAATAATAACATTTTTTTCCTTGTGCAATATTTTAACCACTTTATGAAAGTGACTTTTAGCAGCGCACAACTATTATTATGCCCCCGTGTAAAGTTTTTTAAAGCAGTTGACTTTGAAAGTCGCGCAAAAATCTTTTAAACTTCAAAATTAATAAGTTTCCTCGAAAAATGATCTGTAAGTTATGTAGGGTAAATTGCGCAATACGATTCCAAAGTATCCTTCACATTTTACATCGTGGCAATAGATTGAATAAAATCACTCTAACAAGTAGGCTATAAACGGCATAGATGATCCAGGCTCACGATGAATTTCTCGTATAGTAAAATTAATTATTTCTCGATAAAATCAATCTTTCGCCCGTACAACAATTTCTTCGTAAGAAATCCGAAAGCTCTCGATCAAAATTTCCCATCCTTCTCGTGATCCACCGATAAAGACGAAAATACTCCCTCGACAGGTCCATCGTCGGTATAACATAAATAAATAATGATTCTCGTTCAAGCGTCAACTATTAACACACATCGACCGCGTACATATATTCCAAGCCGCGCACCACTATTCACAACGACAATTCCGCAACAACACTGTACAACCGCTCCGCAACTCTCACGCGTCATTGAAAGAGGGCTTAAGCGGCCGATCGTCAGCTGAGGGTTGACTTTCGCTCCGGTGTCGGCGTCGTGGGGTTACTGGCGCTGCTACTCCACCGAAGCGCGCTATCAGGCAGGACACGTCTGGCCAATCGTCAAACAAACGGCCCGGTCCAATGTCTCGTGTGCGTGGTCGAGGCCGTGGCTGATCCGCTCCCCCCGATAATCCCGTGCCTCTCCATCACCGCGGTCGCCTTGATCATGCTCTTGTACTTGACGTCCTTCGGCTTGAGCATACTTTTGTGATTGCTGAGTAGCCGCGAGGGCGTCAGTATCGACTTGTTGCTGAGACCCGTCGCCTCGAGGAAGTTGTCGTAGTTGCCGCTGTTGCCGTTGCTGACGCTCTGCTGCTGCTGCTGCTGCTGCTGCTGCTGTTGTTGCTGCTGCTGCTGCGTCGTCGTCGTCGTCGTCGCCGTCAGCACGGTGTTGTTGTTGTCCAGGCTCTTGCTCAACGCCGAGCCGATGCTGGTGCTGTTGTTGTCGTTGCTCGTGGCATTGGTGCCGTTGTTGACGAGGCTGCTGCTGCTGCTGCTGGCCAAGGTCTCCGAACCATCGGCTGCTGGACGATCCGGATCGTCCGAGAGGTCGCACTCGTCCAGATTGAATTCCTCGAAGTTCTGCTGGATGTCGTACTCGTCGATCTCGTACTGTTGTTGTTGCTGCTGCTGCTGCTGGTGGTGTTGCTGTTGTTGTTTGTGCTGCTGATGATGCTGGTGGTGCTTCTTGAGGATATCGTTGTTGCCGGTGTCGTTGTTGCCCTCGATCTTGAACTCCTCGAAGTGTCGGACGATGTTGGTGACCTTGGGCAGGCGGTGTTCCGGCGAGGAGCAGGAGACCAGCTCGTTGCCGCTGCCGCTGCCGTTGGCTTGCTGCTGTCTCAGCTGGAAGGAGGAGCGGACGTTGTTGAATCGATTCTTCCACAAACCCGTCGACGACTCGTCGTTTCTGCTGTGGCTGTTCTTTTTTGGCGGCTCGTCGAATTTCAAGCTCCGGACCGAATTGGTCGGTGGATTTTTGGTTGCTAGGCAGAAGACCGTGCGATCGGTCGTTTGACTGGTATCGAGGCTGCTGCGCTTCTTTTGCGAGGCTTCGTTGATGAGGAACGAGGGACTTGGGATTTTCTTGAGTATCAGTGTATTGTTGCGGAATTGGGGCTTTGGAGGTAGAGCTGGTGGGATTTTGACGGGGGCCGGGGATATTATCTCGGGCAGGGACTCGATGTCCTCGTAGTCGAGATTCTTGGCGATCGTCAGACCCTTGCTGGACATTTGGAGGCAGGTCTTCTCCTCGATCCTCTCCATGCGCAGGGAAGTCGGACTCGAGGGTTGGCTCGATTTACCTTTCGATAGCGTTCTGAAAGGATAACAGGCACGTATTTATTAGCATTACATTCACTGCGGCTCACAGAAGATAAGGGATGTTAAACGGAAGCTTGGAGTATACCGTGCGATGCTCAAATTGTTCATTGGCTCTTGGCTTTTAACGCAAGGCTCGATAATGACGATGGGCCGAGCTTTCGTCTCCTCGACGTCCTCCTCGAGTCCTGATTCAGGATCCAAAGACGACGGGACGATTCTCATGCCGAACTCGTCCTCGGAATTTGTCGCCTCGAAACCGTCGATCGATGGCTCGCCTTCGTTTTCGTTCTCGTCCTGTCGCTGCTGGGAACAGTTGTAACAAGAATAATTTAACGAATGGATCTATTTTTAAAGACTGGATTCATCGTCGTTTAGAACATTGACGAATAATATATTGGTCTCAACTGCCGTTCTTATTACCGTTGTAAACAATTGTTTTTATCAGACTTACTATATATGAAAGTTGGCCAGATTACAATCTCGCCACAAGATATTTTCCTCCCTCGTTTCTTTTAATTATACCGTCACCGTTTATTCTTATCAAACGATTCTAATAATACTCGACAACCTCCATTTTGATTTCTTGAAATAGTGAAAAAAAAAAAGAAGATAGCGAACCTCCTTGTCGATGGTGGTGGTGATAGTGGTAGGGGCAGGTGCGACTACGTTGGTCTGCGGTGGCTCCTCGGAGTTTCGCCTCTCCATCTCGGAACCGACCGACTCGATGTCGGAGAGCCTCGCAGGCTGGAATCGCACGATCTTGCCTCGATGTTTGAATCGTCGCGGCACGGATAGTATGTTCTCCTCGTCCTCCATGTCGCGTAGGAGAATTTGATTGACGCACTCGAGGACGGAGTTGTGATTGCTGTTCGGCCGGTAGACACTGTGTCGTAGCATCTCGTCGTTTATTCGGTCCTCGTCCGGATCGCTGTACCAGTTGCCCGATGATTCCTCGTGGTTTTGGTCGTCCGGCTCGATCCTTGTTATTCTCCTGTAAAATGAATTTTGTCGTTAATTTTGCTGCAGGTGCATTGCGAGTGGTATATTCAAGGTCTAAAGAGTGTATTTGAAAAAAAAAACTGAATATTCATTTGAAATGTTGTTTTTTCATAGAACGATAAAAAACTTGTCAATTAAGCAATGTTTGTTAAAGAAAAACGAATAAGATTCAATTTAAAATCTTATCAGCATGATCTACTGAAAATATGCACTTTGCATTCAAAGATATTAATTTACTTTGTGATAAGATATTCAACGTATTATAGCATAAAAATGATCTCAATTAGTTTTAGACGCTTGTGCTTTTGAGTACAATTGAAAGAGTGCTCGATTGAAATTCTTGAAACTCTATCGCAATTACAATATTCGACTATAAGTACGTTTTCATATTTTCCTTACATCTATGTCAGCTAATGCACGAAACCTACTTTGTAGCTTATCTGATCTTCGACCAACCGATAAATTTAATCTTCATTTTAAAAGCTAAATCTGAATTTAACTTTTCTCGATCGAATCTCAAGTCTTAAATCAAAGGAATAATAAAATATTCACAAATGCACAATTCGCATCACGATTCTAATAATAAAAATGAACAATCTTAAATCGGCACAGCCTTTATACACGCAATGTACTGTTTGAAAGAGCATTTCTTGAAACGGCATTACGTAAAATTATCTTGATAGCTTTGGACTAAGTGGTTAATCATCGCAATTAGACGCAGCGTATATACTATATATTTCCTTTGCAATCATCGCTTGAATCGCAAGTGTTGATTCGACTGATTATACATTTCTTTTCGAATATTTCTGGGAAGAGTGATCCGACCTCCGTGCACTATTACACTTTTGACCGAGCGTCGTAAAGCTCGATAATAATTATGGCAATAATAATGTAATTTTGAAAATTCACAAATTCCATTCCACTCGACTCGTATCGAAATGAGGTTTATTATTCGACGCGTCGACGATAACCTTAGCTTTCGAATTTCCATTTTAACGAAGCCTCAACCTACAATTGAACATTGTTGTTACTGGAGTCCTCGCTGTCATCGCCGCTCTGTCCAAGACTCCTCCTCTGCTTGAGATTCCTCGCGTTGTTCTCGTCGCAGCAGGCATTCTCGTAGATCGGCTCGTCCTCGTCCTCGTCGGACGCATAATTGCAATCCATCCCGTCGTCCTTGCTCTCGGATCTCGGTATCTTGCTCTTCTGCCTTACGTCCTCCAATATCGCCATCGTCACTTCTGTCTCGCTGTCGGTCGTGACGATCGTCGGTGTGCAACGATTGCTGGACTTGTTGAGAGTGGAGCCGGGCGATACGTCCGTTGATTCGCCCTCGCAGAAGCCCTCGGTACTCAGGAGCGAGGGACTGCCGTCGGTCGTCGTCGTGATGATCGACGCGTCCGTGTTCTCGCTCGAGGTCAAGCTCGTCTTTGATATGTCGCTGCCGGCGAAACTGTGGGTCTTCCGGATGTTACTGCTCGAGTGGTGGTGGTGGTGATGGTGGTGGTGATGGTGGACCGAACTGTCGTCCAGGCCTTCCTTCAGTTTGGTTATTATCTCGCACTTCAGCTTCTGGATGTCTTTGCTCAGACCGCTGTCGTGGTCCTGTATGTAATATATAAAGAAATAGACACGCGTTTAGTTTATGTTTGCCGGCTGAAAGATTTCTAATGATAATAATGATTTCTCATGGGGAACGTGTACCTAAATGTCAAATGCTTAATGACCGTCATTAAGTATGAAAAACAAAATTCGAACTATTTGTCAATTTTACTCGGTCAACCATTAGAAATCGTATATGGAATGGGTGGAATAACTATGTCATCCAGATTAAGATTACTCGTTTTAACTGTATAATATCGTTCGTTTGATATAAAATTCAAATCCCTATATCTTTCGCTAAAATCTTTACTGCATATAGAAATCGCACGCGAGGAATTTATTATCCTCATCGAGTTTTCTGGTTTAATTGTCGCGAATAAAAAGTCATGTTATTAGGAAGCCAAGTAAAGCATATGAAAAGTCGATGGCTTTGATCGATGAATAACATTAGCGGATATATAGCGGCATATCATTAGCTCATAAGCACCGCGGAGCTTCGTTATTTTCACCGAGCGCGCAGAGAAAGCATTCTTTACAAAGTATAGTTGCGGCGCGGCATTGAAAAAATAACTCTTAAAAGAATCTCAGGGTGTCGGAGTAAATTGAGCCAACTTTTCAATCACAAATCGTTGGCGCATTACCTGAAAGTCGGACGACTCGAGGGAGTGTCGGTCGTTGTCCGGGTCCTTCCCAGTCTCGCAGCAGTTCTGCTCCCTCTTGCCCTTGATGTAACTCTTGGTGTACCGCCTGAGTCTCGCGATCTCCAGCTGCTGATTCCTAATGACGTTGTCCTTCTCGCAGAGCAGCTGCCTGATGGATTTTTGTTCCTGCTTGAGTCGGGACTCGAGTACCAGTAGTGCGCGCAATATACGGGAGAGCTGCTGGTCGCGGAGGAGACGCTCACGATCGTGTTGAGCGGTCAGGCCGTCGAGTTCGCGCACCAGCTCGCGACAACGACGCGTCGCGGCTCGTAGCGAGTCTTGGCTTGTGGCCACCTCCTGGCGCAGACTTCGCACCTCCGACTCCATCTGGAACGGACGATATTGAGTATTCGTTAGATTGATATGGTACAAGAGGTTTGACTTTATACATAGAAGAAAGGGATTTCGTTCAAGAATGTTGATAATGTGTAATGTGCTGTAATTATGGGACGATAATAATAATAATAATAATAATAAAGTAAGCATTAAAAAGTGTGGGGCATATATCTCAATTTCTGCTTGAAAACTGTTTTTATAACGTGTACGGAGATTTATTTTAAAAATTACTGCTATTTGCTTAAAAGGAACAAACGGTATTTTTTTTTTTTTTTTTTTTTTTTTTTTGTTAACGATGACATGACTGAATTTACAGAATCACGTTTCTCTTACAGCATCAAATCAAATTAAACAATTTGTCTGCTTTGAGAACTACGTTAATGGCTCAATTACAACATTATTACACCATTTATGCAATTATCGGAATATTTTTTCATTCCTGTCGATGCAGCAGTTACAGATTGTTGAGAATTCTTTGCTTCAAAATGAGGAATTCAAAAAGGAAGTGTCAGAAATTTACGACGGAAGATTAATAATATTTACTATAACATTTTCACATGAAGTATTTAAATCAATAATTTATATGGCCATAATAATAGAGAAAAAATGTTAATCATTGAATTGGAAAAAGTATATAAGATAGAGAATTATACCGCACACGATTGGAAAAACAATTTGGCTGCAGCGAATTTAAATGATAGCCTAATACTGCCGTATATATCGCTGTTATTACTGGCCATTACTATTTTATTAACATCATTCCAATTTTCCTATATGTATAACTACCTCGAGGATAGCTTCATCGAATAATAATAGCCATAATCCGTTAAACCGGTTAATTACGAGGAATAACAAAAAGAAAATAAGCGCTTGGATGAGTATTTAAAGTAGGGTATTTTCTCAGCTCTAAAATCAGAACCAAAAGCGCAGACCTGCCCCGATATATTTATATTTCGCGGGTAGTAATTTTCCTTCGTTAAAACCAAAATGAGCATCGTTAAAAAATGAAAAAAAAGAAAAAAAAAAGAGGATGACATAATGGGTAAATAAAATAGTGTATAACCGTTGAAAATAAATCACTTTGTGTAGGTTTTATATATACGGACAGGCCAAATGAATTCTATGTTTTCGTTCCTTTCACACCACGCACCATTCACTTATCAAAAACCGCGCGCGCGCGTAACTGTTAAAAAACTGGTCTCTCGACGAGTCGCCGCCGCCGCCGACACGACCACACGCACCACTAATATATAATCCAAAGGAACTCGAAGACTATAACGCACATCTGCACCTATACATCAGCGAATTAAAAACACTCGCGGCGACGAGAGAAACCAAACCGTCGCCGGAATGCAAAGAACGCCGCTGCACAAGAGTTCACACTGACAATGCATCTTCAAGGGTATTGTATGTATAGAATCAGCGGCGGCGGCGGCGACATCGATATATAGTATAAGTATGCGTGTGTGTGTAGCATATATATATATAGATATAAAAGGCTGCAGCACGTCGCGGGAAGGTGTTGCGCGGCTCGCTGACCTCCTATCCCCGTGCGGCGGCGGCGGCGGCGGCGGCGGCGGCAGGAAAAGGAAGAAAAAAAAAAGCCGTTGGTCAAGAATGGAGAAAGTCGGGCCACGCGGAGCTCCCATAGTCGGACACACTTTTCGGTGCCGTGCGCCACTTTGTGCCAACTCTATACGTGTACGTGTGTACGATATAACCGAACGTGGGTGTTGCGCGTGTGCGCCTTGTGTATCCCCTTGGCGCTTTTCTCTTCTATATATACACTCGAGCTCTGGTGAACGGCGAATTAAAGACCGCATGTGCAGTGTGAGATAGCGTTACCCCCGCTAGGTGTCTTGCACTGGCAAGCGCATGGACTCTTTTACAGATGGAATACCAGCGATAATTACGTGTATCTGTATATATATATGAGCATGTGGGCCGGTGTGTCGAGTTACGTTTTTTTTCTTTTGTTGCTTATCTTATTATCGGATGGATTTGCTTTGTTATCATCGGCGGGAGCTGAAAGCTTTTTTTTTGTGTTTCGAGACACTGAACGTAATGCACGAAAGATTTAAGGGTAAAATAAGGGGAAAATAAGGGAATTGTAAGAATATTACGGATACTTTGAAAACCAATTCCATCGGTTGTTCACGTATATAGATACATCGATTTTTCGATGACAAAATTGCGACAATCGTATACATCTTTGATATTATAAGAGGCAGAGTTACGTTATGCAATCATTTTTATTACTACGTTTTACAGCGCTAAATTCCTTGCATAATTTGCGAAAAAAGAAGGTTCTCAGAAATTTTCCAAAAAGAGCGCATATACGGACCCAGGCAGCCATCATCCCTTTGCTCGCTGTTATAACGAACCTCTCGAAAAGAAAAAAACTCGGCAAAAGAGAATTTCGAAAATATACTCTCGCAAGCCGTCACCGTCGAAGCGCGAGTATATAACGATCTTGAAAAGTAAGTATACTGCAGGGAGAGAGAGAAAGAGAGTTTAACTGAACTCGAAGGAGAATAAGAAAAGCTTCGGTATAGACGCGGTCGGTGCAGCCGCGGGTACATTAGGCACGTAAGCCACAACATAAGAAGCATATATATATATATTAACGAGCGAACGTGAACTGTCTCGCTGACGCTGCTACACACCGAAGACGCGAGAAGGGGCATTAAGTGCGCTCGACGAGGAAATTTTTCGTAAATTTGCCCGATGCCCAGTAGTAATACAGCACCGATTTACATAATGTATAATTGGGAGAAGCGTTTGTGTTACGCAATTAAACGAGTTAACCAGCCGCGATTTATTTGTTCAGGGGAGGAACTGAGTAGTGGCTAATTTTCCTCGAAATTGTAGACTACGGGATAACGGAGGAATAGCTTTGAATATATAGACTCTAGCGGAGAAGCTTTTTGGAGTGTATAAAACGCGCGCTTGGATTTTTCTGGTTCGCGAATTCGAGCGCGACACTCGTTAAATGGAGCTACAGTGCGTTTTCTGCGCTGTATACCCGCGGTATTTTTCTCGCGCCGATGTCGTTAAAATTAACGAGGATGGAAAAGTTTAACGATTCTTTGGTGTATCATTCGAGCGTTATTGTGCAATTGAATCGTATTGTATATATTGTTGGGAATGTTTTTCGTTTACGACACGGCCAGGCTAATAAATTTTAACGCGTTCAATTACAGAATGAAATGCATATATGGGTTCCGAGTTAATTCGGATAACAGCGATTTCGCGCTAAAGATACGATATGAATGATTAAAATGAAAATAATGATGTATTTACAAGATATGTAGTTCCTGCAATTACATGCGCGCAAATTTAATGCTCGTTATTATATCGTTCGCTGCCATTATACCTTTCATAATTATATTCATTATTTTTTCATCATTTTTCGTACAATTATGCGTGATAAGCAGTGATAGCATTTATGTACCAGTAACATTATATCTATGCAACGACTCATTTAGAGCCCTACAATTCCAGTTAATCCAAAAAGAATCGTATGCGTGCAACTAAACCCTTCTTCGCCTGTACAATCTCAAGGCCCTAATCATGAACCACAAGAGTCTCATGGCCGAGTAATGAAAACGATATATATATATAGCGCCTGAGAAAATTTCACAATTCTCATGGTAAGGCAAGACTCAAGCTTTATCATGACGATTCCTCAGATTTCGCGCGCTCCTCCGATTCGCCGTAAGTATACATATATAATATATATGCACAACGTCAGACTGGAAGTCACAAATTTCGCCAAGTTGCTCATATACAACCTGCGCTCGTGTGAATATACTCGTTACTGAACGGTCAAGTGCATTATACATATTTTTGCCAAGAGTATTGCGACATGCGGGGACTGATGGCCGCGTCTCTCTCTCTCTCTCTCTCTCTCTCGCTCTCGAGGGACTACTTCCGCGTCCTTGAACTTGAACGTGACTTTGTAAAGGCGCCGCTTCTTTTCGTCACCTCTTCTTTTTCTTTTTTCCGGGGGGGGGGATCGAAGCGAGGGAACAATTCGAGCCACGTGGCGATTTTTTTAAGTTGCTGGTTATTTCTTTATTCGCTTAATTTTGGGAGTTGCGTGACTCTTAGTGATCGAGTGCGATGTCACTATGGTACATTAGTAAACATTTAGGAATGCGATTCGTAAATGCAATTTCTGTACCGATCATCGATGCGCTCTGGTGAATTTTAATGATGCAATTTATTTGTTTCTATAGAATATCGACGATATTGGTGGCAATTTTTTGCAATTTCTCGCTTATTTATTTGGTTTTCAACAAAATATATAGATTTGAGAAACTATAACTTTTTGCTGCCTCTTTATACACAAGTATAGTCGACACCGTACACAGTGTAGACCACATTCTCTCACTCAAAAATTATCTGGCTAATAGGTGTCGCTGTGATCCTTATCAATTGTGCATCTTTCACTCGCTATCTTTATCAATAAATTATTATGAAAGAAGTTTCAAGACAAACTAAAACAAATCTATTTAAATCAGAGGCCGAAAGAAATCCAATCTATCGTATAAGACAATATACAAGATGTACCTTGATGCGTGCACAAAATCACACCCACACACACTTACACAGAGAGACAGACACGCGTGTACATGCATATATATATATACTCGCAGAGATACTTTCAGAAAGCACATTCTCTTTGAGAAAGCAATATAAGGGGAGGGTATCACACACTGATTTCATTTACCAGCCTTGCGTAATATTGAATTTGCTCTCTCTCCCTATCTATATATATAATTCCATTAGTCGTCGCACTGTCAGCCTCAAATTTCGTTGCCGGTCGCGCGGGTGGGAAAGTTGTTTTTTTAGTGGATAGGATGATTTTCGCACGAGCAAATCGAGGTTAGTTTTAAGTTAAAGTGGTATAAAAGTGAATCTTTTTACCATGGCGACAAGTAGTCCACACAGTGAAACTATCACTGATAGACATATGTGTATAGAGTTTGTCATAAGTTTCTATGCACAAACGCGAAATGGAACATGTCGTTTATTCGTCGTGTACAGCAGCTGTTTTAGCCACTATGTCCCATTGCCATTACTCCATTCGATCATAATAATTACTGGCGCGCGCTGCAACAGCCAACGCGACATGTAAAAGAGAAAGTGCACTCCCGCATACTGCATATACACACACGTGTGACTAAAATAACAAAGTCCGTAACGTAATAAATGCTGTGTAATTCTGTGTTTTTGCTTGGAAAGAAAAAGTTATATATCTCGGCGCGGCGATGCTTGGAAGTGAATCGCTCATGCGAACGCAACTCGAATCTTAATGCTATTGCACATCTCCGATACTTGATATTCTATGGCTTTTTTTTTATGGTTTTCTAATTGAAGGAGTGCGAGTTGGGCGTTATCGGTACGTGTTTTTTATGGAAACACGTTGGAATCATACAATCCGTCGATTTTTTGGGAAGTTTTATGGCGATGGATGAGCCAGTATTAACCTACTTTTATTATACGCACAAAAATCATTTTGATCTTCTGGGGATGTATCGAAATTCACGATGCTATACGTGTGAATTGAATTTTGTTTTTGGAACATCAGCGATTGGATTTTTCATTGCTCGACGACAGAACGAAATGTTGTTATTCGGATACCGCGCAATGTTTCGTAATATCGTAAATTTTTTAACTATAGCTGGTGGGTAATAACAGAAGATACGCGTGCATGAGAGATTGGAAACCATTCGCGATATATGTGATGCATTTAAAATATTTCAAACAATTCGATTCGACAAACAGTTCGATTTGATACCTATTACATAATATACATTGATCGTTAGCGCGATATGGCCAGAGAATTCAAATTTCATCTTATGTTCGCATGAAAATTATTACTTTAAACACGCGATTCGATGCCTGATATCCATATTAGTTGTAGTAAGATATTAAGTTATTGGCGCAGCACAAGGGTGCATTACGACTTTCGATACAAGATTCGAATTTCCTTTTTCAAACAAACCCGATAATAATTCTTGTACAAACACAGGCAGTGTTTACACAAAAGCAAATTATCCCCTCTACCAAAAAAGACCGAAAATAACCCGTTTAAAACGAGCTCTCGAAAAAGCCTTTAAGCTTCCAAACTTGGCGCTAAAGACCACGTTAACCCAAGTTCGATAAATAGTTCAAAAGCGTGCACGGCTGATCGATTATCGCGAGGCGTGAAAATATCGCTCGAAAATATCATCGCGCACATACAATACACACACGCGCACATCTTCCCCTTCGATCGACCCGACCTTGGCACTCTCCGAAACTCTCTCGCGGTGCGCTCTCCGATGACGTCAGAGGAGAGCTCAGAGAGCCCAATATCCGCGAGAGCACGTGTTCTCTCTCTTTACCTATAAAGCGAAACTTTCTCTCCCTTCTCCTTAATATCTCCCCGGCTATTATCATCATTATGATGATCGTTATTGTTCGCGCGCATCGCGGCAGTAGTGAGCGATAGCGGAGACTCTTTTTTCGCCGCTGTTGCGAGTGAGCTCGCGCGGTAATGCTTTAATGGTTGCGATTTGTACCGGTGAGGTTGTTCTGTCTCTCTATCTGTGTGTGTGTTGTATTACGAATGTGCCTTTCGCGGCGATCCCTTTCTACAGAGGATCGCTGCCGATGTGCAGCTGCGAGTATTTTGATGCTTTTCGCTTAACGATCGCAATTAATTCTTGGAGAGAGGATTTGCGCTGGGCCGATTGTTCGAGAGTTCATGTTGTTACTTTTTTGTTGCATAAAAATCGCGTAGTCGATTCTAATGAAAAGTGTATAATGTTCGTTTATATCTAAAGTGTATATTTATAAATATTAATTTCGAATGTTGCAAGGCTGTCAGTATATTTCAAACGGTGTAATATGAATAGGTCGCTGCATTCGCAAGGTCGATCGCACAACATCTTATTTATTCTATTATACACAAAAAGGTTAATTACGAACGAGACAAGAAAACATAAATTCACTTGTTTACTTTTTTATAGCATCTGCGAAACGTTCCTATAAATGGGAGAGCGCACGACGAGAAGAGAGAGAGAGAGAGAGAAAAAAATTAGATTAACCTAGTAATTTGCCCACGACTCCCACGCGTGCATTCTCAACAATACAGGCATAAAGCACTCTGGATGAAACGTAATTGGAGACACCTATTTATTATCTCAATTAGCAATACTTAATTTGTATATATAGAAAGCACAATTATCCTCTTCTAGTTGTCCTCTTTTATTTATAATTTTTGCTACCGCGGCGCATTTTATACACGCCGGCCTGTCGTACACCGCGAAATTACGTAAAAGGCATAAAATTACCGCGGTATATGGGCTTTATAGGATCGCGGACGGGCTCACAAAGCGTAAAATCAAAAACATTTCATTATACGATTTTCCTTCCCCATATAACGATACGCTATACGCGCGCATATATTCATCTACTCGCCGCGGTGTATAATATAGCAGAGCCGCTGCTGTCGCGATCGTCAGCCATGAAATATTTAGGGCAGAATGGGAGAGAGAGAGAGAGAGACGCGATATCGTATAATAGACAGGCAACGGACTAGAAAAACGACTCAATGATGCCGCACACTGAACTTGAATATACAAGCGTTTTTTTCGTGTTGTTACCTGGCGCGCGCAGCTCCGAAACTTTCGCGGCTGAAGGACGCATGCGAGCGTTGATGTCGAGTGTCACATGTATATATAAGAACCCACGCAGTGTTTGCGCTTTGTGTCGCGTGGCTCTTTTCGTGTATTACCTTGCGGTGATGCAAACCTACGACTAATTGCTCGAGTTTTATCGTGAACAAAAAAAAAGAAAAGAGGTCGTTTATAAGCGCGCGTTTACGAAGAAGCAGATGTTACTGGAATTATTGAAGTTTGACAAAGGATCTCGTTGGCGTCTTGGAGACGCTGTATATATACGTGTGCGGATTGTGTAACGTTAAGGATTGCCGTAACGGATCGAGGACCTGAATGAGCTGCTGCTGCCACCATCGCGCGTTCTACTTTTGTCGCGAGCGCGCGAGTCTAAGTCGATGGGATATAGAGGCTGGACGCGATCTCTCGGTAGCTGTTGCGCATTCTTTTATATAGCTTGATGGAACGCTCCTGGAGAGAGATTTTGCAATGGCTTCTGTTTGTTTGTTTACATTAATTTTGTCAGTCTCGGGTATACGATATTGATTGTATTCTGTGTGCAATAATCGAACTCGGTTGATTTTTTTCATTTGCTTTTTCCTCTGTCTTTAATTGATAAGATGCGGAACCGGTTGATAACTTTGTGTTAACTGTTTTACAGTTGTCGCAAGTGAAATTCCTTCGATGATTGTGTATAGATATCGGACCGTTGCCGATATAACGATAAGTGTATCGATATCAGTTTTTTTTAAATAATGTACAGTTAAAAATATTTATAGAAATAAAGTAATACAAAAGTGTGTACAATTGGCTCTTAATACAGTACACATTTGAAAATGTAAATTTATTTATTATATCGCTGATTTGCGAAATATTCAATGTAGCTCAATTCACTAAAAGGTCTATAATCATTCAACTGAAATTAAATTAACTATAAATTGCTACTTGCATTTACACATATACTTATTCAAGTTATAATATCTTCGTAAATTATTATATACTTTAATGAACTGCCAATAATATAATTTTATATAACGCGCAATAAAAAGAAACGTTGAATTCGAATGCTACAAGGAATTACCGGTATATTTATCGAAAAATTTCATCCATTTTATATAAGCGCAGCACACGAAAAAGTCACCCACAATATATAACACGCGAGGCTTCGCGCTTCAAATTATTCATTTACACACACTGCTTAACGAGAAGAATGAATCGCGAGCGAACAATGGGAATAAAAGAATTACGGCATTACACGGGTTCCCGATGACATTACGACATTGCTCTCCCACACCTACGAATGCTGTAATCCTCCGAATTTTAAGCGCAATTACACGGCCATCTGCTGCCATTATATATATCATCCTTTTTGTAATAAGATACAACATTGATCTTGATACCAATTAAGGAAAGTGACATCTAGCCCCGTTAATTAAAGTTTTATTGTATATTGGAACTTAAAGGATAATAAAAGGATTGTATTTTTTGTAAGAATCGGTCCGCACGACGTGAAGGCGCGACTCTCTTGATCAAAGTCGATCAAAGATTATCTCAGGCTTCGCGATCAAGCTTTACGAGCGAAAGTATATATATACACCTCGTATCTCGACTCACGCTCGCCTGCAGGAACTCGCGATTTTCCGCTGTTACATCAGACACCGAGTGCGGGCGGGTCACATAAAGCTAAGAGACAGACACACACACACACGCAAAGCTCCACTAGCGATTTGAATGCTTCTCGCGCGCAGTCCAAAGGTCGATGCTGCTGCTCGATCGGCTGTTTCCTTTTTTAACGATCTCTCTCTCTCTCTCTCCATCGTAACGAAGGTGAGCCTCTGCTTGCATACGCACTTTGCAATTATGCCCCGATTAGTCGTAATTGCCAATATTGCGATTGGTCGGGTGCGTGGCCCATTGTTCGCTGTCATATTCGCTAGGCGTTTTGTATTCGCGTGGATCGATTACAATACTCGCCGGGGAACACGGTTTTGAATTTTAAATTGAATTTTATCTGGCTCCGTGGTTGACGCGTGTCGTAGTTGTGACGAGTTCTCCGAAGATCTTTCAAGACGAGAGTGGATTTTTTTTAAGCGTTGCTAAGAAATCGGTCGTTGGGCTTAGAATGAATTTATGCGCGCGCGATATTAAATCTCCAAGTGCACTATTTTAGAGTCGAGCTGTAGATGCGCAGATATGTGTGTGTGTATACGCGCTATATACAACTACCTATAAATCTCTGCTGTAACTGGGATAAAATGCCTTCTTTTTATGTTGTTTTAACGCGCTTTACCGGCACACCAGCGAAGGTTAATCGTTCGGATGCCCAAGTGCAAAAGTTACGTCGGGCATGAAATCTCGCGGCTGATATATGCACGCTATAATTTAAGAGAGAGAGAGAGAGAGAGAGAGAGAGAGAAAAGAAGAAAACGATGCACATTCACTTTTACGCTGAAAAATGATTTTTTTTCGTTACAGCCGGTAGCTGCAGAGAAGAAAATAATAAAGT